>PVKB01006909.1:0-48448 GCA_004027205.1 Ctenodactylus gundi | reverse complement strand
GTGTGTGTGTTGTATCAACTTCACAATTCCTTCCCTTCTCCATTTTCACCCTCTCATGCCTCTTCTGACTGCCAACATCTCACCCTGTGGACGCTACGGTTGACCTGCACGCTGGACTTCTCATGTTAGAGAAATGATGTGACATTTTACCTTCTGAGTGTGAATCCCTTAGCATATTGGTGTCAAGTTGTGTCCATTTACCTAGAAATGACTCAAATCTGTCTGTCTTAAGGTGAAAAAAAGGCTCCGCGCTGTACATATATGACATGTTTGTACCCATTGCTGTGTTGATGGATATCTCTGCCTCTTCCTGTACCTAAGCCGGAGAGAGACAGCCTGTTCAATACAGGGAGAAGTGAGAATTCAGGATCCACACTCGGAGGAATGAGTCTAGTCCCACGCCTGTTACTGTGTACCCAAATCCCATCAGAGTGAGTCAGAGACCTAGACATTAAAGCGGAAACGCCGAGCCTCCCACAGGATGAGGGACATGAAACTTTTGAAGATTTGGGCGCGGGCAATAACCTTCTCAACAGCACCCCTGATGGGAGAGAAAGAACCCCCGGAATCAACGAATGGGATTATATCCAATTAGAAAGCTTCTGCGTGGCAAAGACACACTGAGGAGACACCAACACAAAGGGAGAGAATGCGTATCACCCGCACTCCATCGGAAGGCTGATAACTGGCATATTCAAAGAGCTCAATTAAAACAGACCCTGGGAGTCCAAGACCCGATTGAAACAGAGGCGACTGAGATGAACAGACGGTCCTCAGAATATGTACAGATGCCAAAAAGTACGTGAAATATATGTCCCACATCCTAAGCCCTTAGAGGTGCAAATCTAACAACAGTGAGATGCCACCTTTGCCCAGTGACAATGGCTACACCAGGAACCTGATTGCCCATAGGTGCTGGCCAGGTTGTGGAGAAAGGAAGCCTCCTGCGTTGTGGTGGGGCTGTGAACCGATACAGCCACTATAGTAAGGAGCGTGGACATTTCTGAGAATGCTGAAAACAACTATTCTATTTCACCCAGCAATACCTCTTGCGAGTATCTTTCCAGAAAAGTAACGCATTGTAAAGATACTTCTACGCTCATTTATAACAAGATTCCCCTTTAAAGTCATCTGGGCCCATCTCGGTACTGCAGGCCTGCTCTCCCACCACTCTGGGAGACTGAGGCAGGAGGATTTCATTTTCAAGCCCATCTGGGGTGAGCTAGCGACATAGAAATTTCCCATCTCCTTTCCAAGGAAGGCAACTTTCATTTGTGTCTACATTTTTGGAGGCTCAGAAGTCTAAACCGTGCCAGCCTCGTCTGGTTGAGGTCCCATTCTGCACAAGACAGAAAACCCCCTTGCCACGGGCCACAGCAAGGTGACCAGCAAGGGCGTAAAACCATAAAAGGCCTCCAGTACACGCCATTTCTAAAAACATAATTCACGATTCATCCGAACTCACTGTACTCAATCCCGTCTCGCAAGATCCACCCCGTCTCCTTGTACCTAATAAAGTCTCACGTAAACTGAGCCAGGTGGGCAACGCCCAAATGTCTCCAAGAGGGGTGGGTCTTGTGACGTCATCTGCATCTCCACCAAGACCACTAGTAGGCAACATCATCTTTGAGGGACACAGATCTCACGAGAGCACAGGCATTGTGGGCGCAGGAAACCTATGTTTTTTTTTTATTACCGCTACAGAAAAACTCGACCCAGGCTAACCCGCGGAGTCAGAAAGTGGGTGGGTCCTTCCCGTGACGTGGGGACAGAGGGACAAGAAGGGAACGCGGGTGGACCCAGGAAGGCCTCTGTGTACGGGGGGAACATGCTAGGGCCAGACAGAGATTTTGGCTCCACGTCGGTGTGACGTTCCCACATGATCCACCTCTGTAAATATTCTCTTTCTATACTGATTTATTCTGGGTTGTTGGAGATTGAACCCTGGGCCTTCGTGCTGACCCACCGTCCACCTCTCTCTGTTCTTGCTAATGGGCTCACTTTCCAGGTCTGGGCTTGAACACTGTGATCCTCCTGCCTCAGCCTCCCAGCATGCCTGGACAACAGGCCAGGCCCCACCACACCCAGCCGAGACTCGGATGTTTTCCTGAGGCTCCAGAAAACACGCGACTATGACCCACAACCAGCCTTCCCTCCTCCCTTTCTGGTCCCTGGGGACGTAAGGTGGCCCTGAGGGCAGAGAGGCTGAGGGCCAGCAGCAGGGGCTGCTGCTCGGATGCGGAGCACAGGCTGGAAGATTGGGGGTGACGCATTCTGCAGTGCTACAGGTAAGGGTGGGCTGCTGCCCACGGGGTCCCGGGTGTCAGGCTCCAGGGGTCTTGGGCACGACCGAGAAATGAGTCCTGTCCCCAAGCTCACATCCAGCATGACGTCACTGCCTCAGCCTCTGCAGACCTCACCATGCAGATCTCACATGGAATCCTGCCTGTCCCTGTGCTCATGTGGGGTCCCCTCTGTCCCCCAATAACCATTTCCCACCCCCAAGTCCACGCTTACCTGGAATCTGAGCCACCATCTTCCACAAGAGGAACAGAAAAAGGCAGACGTGACTCCGTGAGTTGGGGCCCCAGGACAGAGGGGAGCACTTACCAGCCACACCAGGTTCCCGTCCTCCACCGGCCTTGTTCTGTCTGCTTCTGGCCACCCCAGCTCTGTTCTCCCTTTTCAACCCCTCAACACCCGCACCCATCAGCCCACGGGCACCAGGATCGCAGGGCGGCGCCGTGTTTACGCCCCCGGGCAGCACCTGGCTGTGTCCCTGGGCCCCTCCCTTCTCCCTGGAGCAACTTCCTTGGAAATCTCCACACGGGGTGGTTGCTCCACCTCAGGCCACGGGGCCAGCAGGGGACAGCTCCAGGCTGAGCCACACCCACAGCCCGGGGCGCGGAAGCACACCAGTCCCATCTGTGGGCCCCCGAAGGGGACGAAGGGGACGGAGGTGTGTGCTGACGCGTCCAGGAGGGGCGTCTCACGGAGGACGGTGGAAGGGGATGAGAGACCCCGCGTGGAACTGGGCTCCGTCCTGTGCACCCCGGGGACAGCGGGGGATTTTAGCAGAGGGACAGGGCGGTCGGGGTGTGGAACGTCACGAAGATGGCACCAAGCCTGGGCGAAGTCGTGGATGGACCAGCTCACCCGGACGCCTGTCTAGGGACATCAGGTGGCCAGTGGCACGGCGGGGGAAAAGAGCTTGAACCCGTGTCGTGGGGGTGCAGTGTCACAGGGTGGGGGCTCTAGCTAAAAAGAGCTTGACCCGGTAACACGGGGGTCCACCATAGGGTGGTGAGGGGGCTGTAGCTAGCATGCATTTGCAGAGGTAGTCTCTGCATGTGGACTTTACAAGGATGGACACACACGGTCCTAGGAGACACTTCACCATGGGCCAAGACAGTTCACCAAGGACCAGTGCAAGCAGTTGGCGCCAATTCGGAGCACAGGACTCTGTGGGTGCCTGCAGGATGGAGAGCGGAGCTGGGACGTCTAACAGCAAGCGTGGGGGGCGGTGCCCATGCCCCCGCTGTCCCCGTCTTCGGGTTTCCAGAGGGCCAGCATGACCACAGGGACCTTCAGCCTCCCCAGCGCTGGGGCTCACCGAGCTGCCTGCCCGGTCTCCCCGTGTCCCTGGTGCCCATCGCCCGTGGCTCACTCTCAGCTGTGGGCTGGTCCACTCCCCTCCCGTCACCCCGTCTTTGTGGAGCGCCCCAGGACCCCCCAGCCTTGCACACGGGGTAGGAAACAGATCTGCCTGTCACAGAGCACAGGCTGATCAGAAAACCAGAGGACGTAGGCCACCAAGTCCAGGATGCCCGTCGGTCTGTGTGGGATGCCCCTCACACCGGGCACTGGTGGGCACATGGGCACAGGGGGCCACTTTCTGAGTGGACCCCGAATTCGGCCTGAGTCTGGGGAGGATTCTGGGAGGAGCTGGGGCACAGAGACACAGACAGGCCCCGCCTCTCATAGCTTCACAGATGGGAGCTGGGGCCCCACCCCGCGATCCTGGGGTTACCCACAGGAGGACGTTCCTGGGGCAGCCCCACCTGGATGCAGGGATGTGGGGACACAGGGGTGAGCCCAGGGGGCAGAGGACAGGAGCGGTGGTCCCTGCTGAGGGAGCACCTGACGGAGAGCGCCAGGGTTGTGTGGGTGTCCGCCACCTCGTGTGCAGTCAGGAGTCGGGGACAAGGCGGGCACAGCGAGTCCCCATCCGGGTCCTGGGGGCACCCTTACGGGATGGAAGGCCCCCCCCCAGGATGATCCTGGGAGTCCAGTGGGAGTTCCCATCTCTGCGAATCCCCCAGATCCCTCGGCCAGCGGGGTCACTGCAGGTCGGGAGCCGGAGGCCGACATCCTCAGAGCACAGGCTTCGCTTTCAATTTCTCTTCATTCACTATGATATTTATGGTAGGTTTGGCGTAGATGGCTTCTGTGAGTTTGAGGTGAGGCCTTCTGTGCCGATTCTTCTCAGATTTGCTGTCTCAGAGCTTGGAATGTTGTTGCTCCATGAGCTCCTGGCTTTTAGGGTCTGGGTTGAGAAATCTGCAGTTTTCCTGCTGGACTACTAAATGCAATGTTTAGGGAGTTAAATATGAATCTTTTGGGGACCTGAGGGAGGAAGTTATGGTTTAAATCCACAACATCCCCCCAAAGTGACTCCTATGTAGACTTACTCCATTGATATTCTGGGATGTTGGGGCCTAGGTGGAAGGGACAGATCACTGCGCCTTGACCCAGAGGAGGCAGAGCTCTGAGCTGTGGCCTAGGAGGTCGCTCCCTTTCACTTCCTGTCCTGCCACGCCACGGACACCTTCCTCCTGATAAGCCTTTCCCAATTCTTTTCACCATTCTCCAACCACACATGCAAGAACTGAGACCTTTGAGGGAAAGTACAGCTTTCCTTAGTTAAGTCGTGGGTGTTGAGTGGTGAGTCTCAGCCCCTAACAATAACGAAGACAGCCAAGGCCACAAACAAAGGACGGGGGGTGGGTGACCTCCCCGAAGCGGGAGACCGAGAGAGAGAGGGGAAGCTGCTTATGGCAGAAGGGAAGTGGGATGTGGGGGTCAGGGACAGCGTGGGAGTCACGGGCAGGTGGTGACCCGGGGGCCGCCTGGGTAGTGGCCTGTGCCTAGCAATGTGGTGGGTGGCCAGGGACGGGGTGAAGGAAGTGAGCATTCAGTGACCGAATCCCAGGTGGCTGCGGACGTCAGCGCCTCTGCCATCTTCCTCATAGGCAGTCTTGAATAAACTCTGGTCTTACTGATCGTAATAAATGATGCCCATTGGCTCGGTCATACATGAACCTAGACGTTAAGCTTTTGAGCAGCCAGCCATCACATAATGACCCATGTTTTCCCCTAAAAAGACTCAAGTGTATCCCCTTTTACGGGGGATTAGTAGACCAAGCAAAGCCACTTGATGATATTTTACGGCAGTGAGCTCCAAACTCTGGGCCCCAGGGTGTCGTGGTGTGGAAACCCACGTGTCGTGTCCTCGGGTGGTTGGGCTGCAGAGGAAGGGGGTGGGATGGCTCACATGCACAGCACTCATCACACGCTGTGTTTCCGTTGTTGTTGTTCCATGCCAACACGCGTGGCAGCAGTCACACAGACCACGTCACGCAGACTCCATGGAAGCCCTGAGCTTGATTTCCTCCCGCTCCTTCGTCCTCTAGGGGTGACAACGGAGATGCAGCTGTGCGCTGGCACTGCACCCGTCACTTGGCAGTAGAGAGCCTGCCACGAGACGCCCCTACAGTGTCCCCGCCATCCCCAGTTAGGGCTTAACTGTGAGTGGCAGGAAATTGTTTTATTGCGATCTCTCTTCCCACCCCACAGGGGTCGCAAGGCTCTTCAGCGTCCATTTATCCGACTCGTCTCTTTTCTCTGTATTATACTTGGCTTCTGGCTTTATGCTACTGTGATCACATCTGCTGACGTTTGTCTTGTGGCCAAGAACGTGCCGTGAGCAGCTGAGAACAATGTGTATTGCATGGCTGTTGAATGACAAGCTATGTGTGCGTCTGTGACATCCCTTTCTTCTAGGCTGTTGTTGTTCAGATCTGCTGCTTTGTTTGGTTTGTTTGGTTTTTTTGGACCGGCTGATCTGTCTTCTTGGGAGAGAGGCGTCTTAAAGTCCCCCGCTATGACTGAGTTAGAGGCTATCTGCTTTTTTTTTAATTCAGTAGGTTTTATGTAGTTGAGTGTACCACGACTTGAGACATAAATGTTTCTCGTCGTTAGCTCCTCCTATGGGATTTTTCCCTTTATGAGAATGAAGGGACCGTCTTGGTGTCTTCTGAGCATGTTTGGTTTAAAGTCCATGTCGTCGTCAAAGAGGATTGCTACCCCTGCTTGTTTGCACCCGCCTGTGGAGTGAAATATAGAACTCCACCCTGTTGCCTTGAGTCTGTCTTCATGCCTGTACATAAAGTGTGTCACATACAAACAGCATATGACTGTGTTGTCTATTTGATTCCAGTTAACCAATCTGCGTCTTTTGGCTGATCCGTTGAGACACTTGAGGTTAAGAGTTATAACTGACGTGTGAGCCTTCAGTCCTGTCATTTGCGACCCTATGAACTTCGATTTCTTTTGTTTACTTGTTTTTTAGACATTCTCCCTGCTAAAGGATTCTTGGCTGTCATAATTGCGTTTCCCCCGTCCAGAGGACTCTTTTAAGAATTTTTTTTGTAGTGCTGGCTTGGTTGTCAAAAATTTCTACAAGGTTTCCTTGTCACGGAAGGTCTTTGTTTCATTGTTGATTTCTAAATGATATTTTTGCCGGGAGTCGTGGTTGGTACTTGTTTCAGGGCTTTGAGGACTTCACACCAGGCCCTTCTGGCCCTGAGAGTGCGTGTGTCGAGGAATCTGGTGCTACCCTGACAGGTTTCCTTCGGTGTGTTACTTTTTAACTCTTACAGCATTGGGGTGCCACCTTTGCAATGTGTGTCAGTGGGTTTTATGATAATATGTCTAGGGGAGCCTGTGTTTGGTCATACCAAGCGGGTGTACAGAGTGCCTTCACCATCTGCAGTCTGTTTCTTTTCTCACATACTGAAAGTTTTCAATTATGACTTGAGTGAATAGGATTCCTCACCCTTCAGGGTGGATTTCCACTGTTTCTTCAACTGCAACTATTCTGAGATTTTTCTTTGAGGCGTCTCTGACCGGTGGGAATCCACTTCCCTGTTGATGTCACATTGTTTGAGCTTTATTGAGAGTCTGGGCGGCTGTTCCTACCTCATCTTCTAGGTCAAACGTTCTGTCCTCGCTGGGAGTTACCTGTCCTGCAGACTTTCCAAAGAGTTTTTATCTCCTGGTGCTCTGTTCTCTGGTCGTATTTTTAGAATTCCTTAGTCAACACGTCATGTGTTTTCTGTACTGACCTGTGTAGCTCTGCTAGCTTTGCATGTGTTTACTCCTGCGTTCTTTAAATTTTTTGGAACTCTTGAAGTGTCTTGTGTTTTGGCTCTGACGTGTATTTCTTCCAGAAGATAGATTTCTTTTTTCAAGAGCTGGGATTTCTGGATTTCCTTATGTTTCAATTTGGGTTTCTCTGGGTGGACAGGGGGCTTCTTGAGGCATCCACCACAGAGTCATCGTGTTGGGGAGTGTTTCTTTGGGTTTCAATGATACTTGTTGTTTAGACCTCCTCTGTTTCCTGATACTACACAGTGCTGACCTTGGCTGTGTCATACGCAGTTGGGGGACACTAGGGTGGGGTTTGCCATTAGGGGCCACCCACTTTTCACTCTGATTGTTTTTACTTGCCCTCCTGAAAAAGGCTATTCATCTGAGGCTGACGCTGGGTGACATGACACCCTCTGGCCTTCAGGGGCAGCGTGGGCAGTGCGAGCCTCCTTGGCGCCCAGAGGGACAGCACAGGCCTGGAGCTCCTAGCTTGGCTGGACCAGGCTAGGACAGGCTGTGCACAGTGAGTCCACGGCGTCTGGGCATGCCGGGCTGCTCAGCCCCCAGTGGAGTGTGCCGGGTGACGTCTTGCTTCTCAGGACCAAGCCCCAGACCCCAGCTGAGTGCGTCGGGGGGTGCTTAGCTTCTTGGTCGTGGCCTCGGCCCCAGGTGGCTCCAAGATGAGCACAGCACAAGTCCCCTCCTTTTCCCTAAAGAGTTCCGTGTCCTTTTTCGTGTGTGTTCCCAGCACTGCACGTGGAGAGCTCGTACATCAGGGCATGCCGAGCTCTGCCGTGAAAGCTTCCACCCCCAAGCAGAGTGCTTTGGGGGTGCCTTCTTCTTAGAACTGGGCACCACCCCAAGTGGGGGAAACAGGAGGAATGGGCCACTTCCCGCCCTGTCCCGATACTTCTGCATTTTGTGTGTGTGTGTGTGTGTGTGTGTGTGTGTGTGTGTGTGTGTGTGTGTGTTGCCCCCACCAACAGCTGCTTGCGTGGACTGCCTGGCTCTCCACGCCTCATCTCACACCCAAGCGGAGGGCATTTCAGGGTGTCTAGCTTTGCAGGGCTGTGCCAGAGCCCCACACTACAGCTCCATCCTTGTCCCCTCCCTCCCCGCCAGCAGACAGCACGTGACGGGTTGGACCCAGGGAAGGGGTTCTGGCTCTATTTTCATCTTCTTGATGACCCGCCGCCTTCCTAGGAGGGCCAGTCCTGCCGGGCTGCACAGCTAGCTGCCTGGAGCCGCCCGTGCGGGAGAGGGCAGCCACTTTCTCACACTGGTTCCACTGCCCAGTGCCCCCAAGGGGGTGTCCACCTGTCTGTCCCAGATCATTTACTCTAAGGCACACCCGCGAGTGCAGAGGGTCTGTGTCGCCCTGAAGCTGTCTGCGGGGGGTTGGTGAGGAGGAAGCACCACTGGGGCTCCGTGACCATTCAACTTTGGTTTTACCTTTCATCCTTTGATCTTGATAGACACCTGAGCTGTCCTGTCCGCTGGCTGTCTGCGTCCCTACTTTATTCTCTTGGCAGCAGCGTGTCCTGGAGACCCTATGCTGACGCCATCGTGACCAGCTGTGTGCCCTATTTATTCTTTTTCTTTTCTTTTCTTTTTGAGACAGGGTCTCGCTCTGTAGTCCAGGCGAGCCTTGGACTCATGACAATCCTCCTGTCTCAGCCTCCCGAGTGCTGGGATTACAGGCGTGCGCCAACACAACAGCTTATGTGGAGCTGGGGAATCGAACTCAGGTACTTAGCACTTGACTTAGCGCTTGCTAAGCAAGCGCTTTAACCGCTGAGCCATTCCTCCAGCCCCTCTATTTATTCTTAATAGTTAAGGCAGCAGTTGGACGAGGAGCAAGTACAGTTGCTCAAATTCAATCTTCACAACTTCTTTTCTCCTTCTGCGTTGCTGGGGCGGAGCCAGGGCCTGCCACACGCTGGGCGAGAGCCCCACCACACAGCTGCACCCTAAACCCAAGTTCTAAGTTTCTATCTTTTGCACATTCCAGCACTTAAGATTTTTTTCTTCTTTTACACAAGGAAATATGGAAAAAGAAAAAGTTCACAAGGTGCAAACGTCCAGCTGGGCCGGGGTCCCCGCCTGCCACCCCAGCATTGTGGGGAAGGGGGACCTGAAGGCTGAGGCCAGCCTGGGCAACTGAGGGACTTGGTTGGTGAGTTCCTCAATCAAAACAAGAAAATAAGAAAGCTGCTGGGGGCGGAGCTCACGGGTACAGAGCTCAATCTTCAAAAATGAAAACTAAATAAAGCAGAAGTGGCCTCCGAGTGTTGGGGGCTGGATCTGGAGTGTACCCCCACAGGATGCATGTCACGATCGTCTCCGCATCCCGAGAGCTGGGAGGAGGGCGGCGCGGTGAGGCGGGGACTGGCAGGTGTGGCTGGAGGACACTGACTCATTCCGCAGTTTCTCCAGGAGCCCTGACGCTTCCTCTGCTCCTGCTGTCCGCAGCTGTTTTCTTCCAGATCCTTCCTGGCATCGCCAACTGCCCATGAATGGCTTGAGACCTTCTGAAACCAGGAGCCGAAATAAATCTTTCCCCTCTTAAGTTGTGGATTTCGGATAATGCATCCCAGCCATGAATAAGAAACTAAGACATAGATTATTTTTTTAAAAAAATGGTATTCCAAATCCTAGCAAGCCCAATCTTGACCACACAGGCATCCAGGCAGCGGGTTCTAGTAGATCGTGCACTGTTTAATTTTCCATCCCCTTGGACTTGCCTCATGGACACACCCAGAAACTCTGCCACAGAAGCCAACTTACCTTGGTGGTGCGTGACCTGCCCATCAGCACTCCGGGAGGCTAAGGCAGGAAGATCTCAAGTTCGAGCTCAGGCTGAGCAACACGGTGTGTCTGACAGACCCTTGTCAACATAAGAAATGAAAACAGGCCAAAGGCGTAGCTTGGGGCTGAAGGCCTCGAGCTGAATTCTCAGTGTCACCAAACAAATACGCAAAGAAACAAATAAATATCAAAATTGTAAGTAAAAATGTCAAGCCTGGTGACTTTAAATGTCTTGAGCTCATCTCTCGTCCTTCCTAAACTAAGAAGTCCAACTCGGCCGTCGGAGCATAGCCAGGGACTCATTCTATAGCAAAAGCAGGCAGAGAACCGTCACCTAGTCACCCACAAGCACGCAGCCACCTGCCAGCGAGGGCAAAATGGCCCCCAAAAAGCTCACGTGGTCTCTCTTAACCAAATCTCGCAATGAGTCACCCAGTTCCCAAACCCACCCTCGCGAGGTCCAGCCGAACCTCACTGTAACAAATCCAGTTTCACAGTTAACTAGTCCCGCCTCCTAATACCCCACCCTGTACCCCAATAACTGGTGGTGGCGGGTCCAGTCTCACAAGATCCTGCCAAGTTTCTAGATGACAAATCAACTTTCTCAAGATCAGCCCAAGTCTCGCGATAAAAAAATCAAATCTCTCGAGATCCTGCTGAGTCTCGGGATAACAGATCAAGTCTCACGATATCGTAATGCAGGCCGTCAGCCATGTCTGAACCCACAAAAACCTCGGCGTTTGTAAGTGCAAGAGACTGAAGATTGTATGATTTATTTACAGAAAGCATCCCAAAAGCTAAAGGTATAGAATTAGAAAGGGAATGAAGGGTTCAAAGGGGCTGGAAATGAGGAGATGGGATCTTCTCGTGGGAATGCTAATGTTGTGGAAGGACAGCATGGGTGAACGATGCTGGGACCCCCCAAATTGTTTCCTATTTTAAATGCGTTATTTATTTAGTTTTACTTATTCAGTTTTATTCATTTTCTTTGTGGTACTTGGGATTAAGTCAAAGACTTTCCTACTGTTCTACAACACCATTTTTATTTTAAAATAACAATGTTTTATGCATGACAGATAGGGTCTCTCTACATTGCTAAATTGTCTAGGCTGGCTCAATGTTGGAATCTTCCTGCCTCAGCCTCCCAGAGTGCAGAGCTAACAGGCCTGTGTCGCCTGTGGTCACTTTATCTCAGGTATTTTCTCAGGCCAGAGGGAAATAGAGTTATCCACCTGCCCCCTTCCTGCACTGTGACTCATCCCAGAGATTTCATTTTGTCCTGGGTGAGAGACACTGAGGTCTGTGGGCTGGGGCAGCTTCTCAGTTTGGACCTGATGTTGAGGTTCACTTCGGAGATGCTGCATGTAGGGCTCAGGCCCGCAGAGCGTGGAGGGCCCCGGGGGTTTAGAGGCTGTGACGTCTGTGGGTGTGACTCAAGGATCACCCGGGCTGCACCCAGCAGCCATGTCCAGTGTCCTGCAACACCTGCAGGTCTGAGCTCATGACAGGATTTGTTGGAATCTTGTCAGTCCCTGTCCTCACACGGGGTCCCCATTTGTATCTTTCTCCCACCCCCAAGTCCACACTGACCTAGGGCCTGGCCTGAGACACCAGGTTCAGTGACAGAAATAGAAAACCACACAGATATGACTCAGCAAGTTGGAGCCTCAGAATGGAGGAAACATCTGCCCCACCGCGTGAGGCCTCCTGTCCTCCCTAAGGGCCTCTGAGTTCTGGTTCCACAGAGCCCAACCTCTGTGTCCGTCTTGGGCCCTTACCCCGATCCACTACGTGCAAGGTGTTTACACCCTGAGTGTTTTCCAATTTCCTTCCCTCCTTCCGCACCTTTCTTTTTGGAAATCTCAGTGCTGGAGGGATCCTGGTCTCTCCTTCCCCAGCCAAGAGCCAGGTGGGGAAAAGTCACGGGAAGTCACAAGGGGACACACACACACACACACACACACACACACCTCTGTGCACACACGCACACCTGCCATGCAACATCTTCTACAAAACCGAAGTGACAAGAGGTGTGTTGTCCACAGCCTCAGGTCGGTGACACATTTGATCTAGGAGACTGCAGCTAGGCGCAGGCAAGCCCTGTGGGACCTGAGATCCATCCCGTGCACCCAGGACAAATGGGGAGTTTGGGGATAAAGAGTTGGGGTACGGGGCGTGTATTCCTCAGCCAGTAAGGCCAAATCTTCACCAAGGTTCACCGCCTTCTCCTGGGCTCAAACCATGAGGCCCTACATCGTGAGAACAGCAAGAAAAAGATGTGTTCGAACTCAAAGCTGGACTGGGGACACCGGGAGAATCTCCTCTCTGAATAGCCCCAGCTTCTAGTGTGGCTCTGCAAGCCAGGAATTTTTAAGATCCTGGAGAGGGTCCCAGATCTTGGGTGACGGAATAGACTTTACAGTCTATGGTGGCCGGCCAGCTCTCTGAGGGTTTCTGTTCCACCTTCCTGTCCTTCTTCAGTTCTTCAGACACCTGCAGACTTCCCAGCATAGAGGCTGGCATCCTGGGTGACACAATAATTTTCCTTTGTAGCATAAATTCACCTGTCTATGTCAATGCCACTTCTGAGCTTCTGGGCAACGCAGGGCGTTTCTGGAAGGACCAGTATCCGGTGATTATAGATGAGAGAACTTTCACCTCCGCACTCCTGATCATCAGTTTGGTATGTTTACGCGTCTGGTCTCCAACTGTGGCCTTGCGTCCTGCATCCTGGCCCATTCCGGGCAGGAGTCCAGCTCCACAGCCTTCACACAGCCCACAGAGCCATGATGGTGGCCCCACGGCTGGCTCGTGATGGCCACAGCCTGGGGCCTTTCGACACGTGATCCTCACCATGTCCTTGAGGGAGAAAATGTCAATAAACCCCCGGCACATCTGCATGGAGGCCCCTGCAAGGAAGATTGCGTGGTTAGATGAGTGGGCAGCGTGGGTTTTTCCACAGCCGAGGTGTCTTGGGGCTCTCGGCCCCCTGTATGGCTATGTCGTCGCCCTCTCTGTGCCTCGTGAAATGTCATTCTGATAACCGTGTGTCACCCTCTTGAGAGACGTGAGATGACCTCGGACTCGCACCAACCTGACAGCTGCTGATGCCCTCTGTCAGATCCCACATCTGTGCTTTGATTTGTGACTTTCTTCCGGTCTCTAATCACAAACCCCACGTGTAACTGCTACGTCACTGGGATGTGATATTTGGGGACACTGTGTGTGTGCTTCCACTTGGCTGAAAAGAGACCAAGTCTGGTTGTCTGGGAGGTGACAGGTCAGTTTTTACATGGACAATTTCTTTGGTAGCTTTTGATATCCCCCCGAAAAAAATACAGCATGTGACATGACTGGGGTGTCCAGAGTGGACCCAGGTCCCCACGCCGGGTCTGGTGTTCCCTGTTGGCCCACAGTGTCTCCTCTGGTGGACGTGCGTGAGTTACGTTCTTCTGGGAACAGACAGCCCTGTTTTGGCTGGTGGCCCAAATTTATTTTGAGCTTGATTTTCATGTCGGATCGGAATTGTTGCGATACCGTGTTGGCTTGTTTTTAAAGTTTGTTTTATGATATCCGTTCTGTTCACTTCAAGAGCATTTTATCTGGCCGGTCTGTTGGGTTTTATAGCTTGCTAGCCATGTGGTGGAGATCCGGACTGCAGTTAGCTTTTATTCTGTTTTTGTTTGTTGGTCTGTTTGTTTGTTTGTTTATACTTTCTGACCTCTAAAGGCATTGGTAGGTTGGGTGTGTCTGCTGCCAATCTCCCCTCTCGATCTCCTGATCCTCCTCAGTGGCAGGTTCTCTTTCCCTGTGGAAACAGCCCATCCCTGGGGAAAGGCTAAGCAATTCATAGGAAAGTGGAAAATGTCTCTGGACAGAGTCTGCGGACGATCAACTCTCAAGCCCCTGAAAAAACAGGAAATTCCACCTGAACTCAGCGGAATCTGCACTTCTCCTTGCGAGAAGCTTTGGCATTTCGACATTGGTATTTTCTGTGCAAAACTGAAACTCCCTGGCAGCAGGACACAGGACAATAAAAGGCAAAGAACTTTAACTGAAATCGAAAAGCACCTAAAAACACTGGAACTTGGTCCACGCGTGTAGCACGCACGCTCTGAGGGGCTCACGGGTTTCATCTCTCTGTGAATATGTGTTTGTAACAATTGGCCTTGGCGTAGACAGCTCCTGCAATGCTGCCTTTGTGGCAAAAAAAAAGACCTGTATTAAAATATAAACATGTATATATGTAAATTTTATATTTTGTATTAAATGCCTATATTACAATATTAAAATGTATAGGTATAAATTTTATAGTTTATCTAAAATGCCCGTATGAAAATTTCATATACAAAAAGTTTACATTTTATATAAAATAACTGTATTAAAATATAAAATGTTAGGCATAAAAGTTTTTGCAGTGTGTGTGTGTGTGTGTGTGTGTGTGCGCGCGCACGTGTGCACGCACGCGCAGTACAGAATGGTTACACCGAGGCTGGGTTTTTTTGTGCCCATGAATAATGTGCCAACATTACAATTTTTAGAATCCCTGTATCTCGCCCATTCGGTTCTATAAAACGCCTGTCTTTAATTGGGTCTGATTTTTCCGTAATAGACGGATGGCTTTGCCAGTTCCCCAGTCCCAAAGCTTCAGTAATATGTATGTATGTAGGTCTCAAAGCATGGGACATCAAATCATACTACATGGCTTAGTACCTTTAGGAATTCATGCGGGGAAACCTAACCTTGTGTGTAACGTGTAAACATTTAACAGGGCAGGGTGAAAAGCCCCAAGTTCCCGCCCCCTGAGCACCTCCATTGGTATGTAAATATCTGTTAGAGAAAAGAGAACAGGAACAGGCTGGCAGTAGGTCAAACCGCCTTTCAAATTGCCAACGTTTTTACTTGAATAATGCCACCAATCAGAATAATATTTAACTTTGCTGTCATTTTAAGGTAAAATTTCTATCACTCTCTGTTTCAGGTACACAAAATAAGCCTCCCTTTAAACCTTAAAACATGTGGGCGACAATGTTAACTCTACCAGGCTCCTATTTTGGCTTTTATAAATAAACTAGCAAGAAGCAACCCGGTGTAGGCCCCTGAAGTACACAGACCGTTCCCACCTGAGCTTGTTGGTAAGCAAAGACCCGCGGTGAAGAATCACTCTAGAAAATTTTCGTGTGGAACAGCAGTCAAGACTAGATCTTTCTGTTAGGACTTGTAGAGAAAACAGAAAAAGCATAAAACACAAACAGCCAAAGGGGAAAACACCTTTCTACAGTTTTGAACCAAACACGTGTAATAAATATATGAACATATTATATGTTACATATACATTAGCATAGCACAGTCAGGCTATACTTACGACTCACAACACGTTAGAGCCAACACACAGATCTTTTTTATTGCATGACTGGGTCTCCTTGAAGCTGTAACCTTTCAGGCACCTGTTGCTATTATGTTGTAACTGGGAGCACATAAAACACAGACTATCAAAAAAATCCGATTTGATATTAACACAGGTGCCAGCAAGGATCAGCAGGGGTGGCCCCCAGCCATGCTGAGGGACGTTATGGCCTGCTCAAGGCGGGCTTTGCTATTGCGGTATGAAACATTAGCGGGAATTGGATGTGGTGGCCCAGGGCAGTCACCCAAGGGTTGTGAGAGGAAGGGACAGGAGGATTCCAATAAATTTACTTAACATTTTATTATCAAGGCAGAAATTAGAATTCTTATGAAGGGTTATTTAGATCAACAGCTGGTAAGGATTAAAGAAAAGATTGAGATCTCCTACACATTGAGGAAGAGTGGGAATCCCCACTCATATACAAGGTTTGGGGTTTATTTGGGGTCTTTGGATTGACACGGGGTCTTGCTGTGCAGCCCAGGCTGGTCTCCAACTCAGGCACTGTTTCTGCCTCCGCCACCCAAGTGCTGGGATCACAGGTCTACACCAACACACAGGACTGATGTGGTGCTGGGGAATTGAACTCAGGGCCTTGCGATTGCTAGGCAAGCGCTCTAACTGCTGTGCTATTCTTCCACCTGTAATCTATAACTTATCACAGATAGATAGATACATAGATAGATAGATAGTTGTATTTTCACATATATATATATGAACAGTGATAAATATATATATATATGAATGAAAGAACAATTAATTTAGTCTAGAAAATACTGTCATTGATTGCAAAAATACTGCAGGATTCATAGAGGTGTAGGATTTAACCCTTGCCCTGCTGGATGTCGACCTGTTTTGCTGCAACTGATTTGCAAGGTCCTACCTCTGATTTTCGAAATGGGAGCATTTGCCTTGTGTCACGGTATGTGAAAACTGATTTTCCCAGGAGCTCCCAGCTGAGGGGTCACCTGGGTTCTCAGGGGAAACTTCAGGCTTGCAGTTTTTAGCAGTGCTGGAACTGTGCAGACTCCGGCAGCTGTTGCAGAGGGACCTGGCGCATTCTGCACGTGGAGATGGAAGTGAGGCTCTGGGGGGCCAAGGGCAGAACGTTGGGTTTAGATGTGGAATGTCCCCCTCCAAAGCCTCACTTTTGAAAACTGAATGAGTCATGGGGTTCAAGCCATTGACTGCGTGTGTTATGAAGAGGGGAGGCCTGGCTGAAGGGGGCAGATCTCTGGGGATTGACCCAGTAGTGGCAGAGAACTGAACACGACCCGGAAGCACTATGCTAGCTCCACCCTTTCTCTGTCTCCACTTCCTGTCTTCCATGCGCCATTTCCTGCTGGCAATGAATGGAGTGAGACCTCTTCAAGCCTCAAGCTGACGTTGACTTTTCCTCCCTTGACTCATGGGTGTGGAGTACAGAAACAGAAAAGTCACCGAGACAAGCTTTCCACAAAAGTCAATTTAAAAAGAAAAGGCTGAATAATTTTCATATCCTGAACCTGTAACTTTTCTTAAAGGATGCAATTTCAATCATATAATTTTCTTTCTCTCCTTGTGTCTGTGTCTTTAGTACGTCTGTCTCTGTCCTAGGTCATTCTGGTGGCGTCTGCAGAGACCACTGTCCTTCCCTGCTGCTGCCCACTTCCTGACCCCACATCCTGGACCTTCCCCTGGGCCCGCTCTCTCTGCTGACTCTTCCCGGTGTTCTCAGCATCGTGGGCGCTAAGCCTTCCCTCGAGAGAAAATCCCACAGCCACTAGTCTGACATCTGGATGATTCACTTAGAATGTCTCTAGTATAATTCACGCAGACTATTCAGGAAGTCCTGGTTCATATTCTTGGTGGATAAGGAGCAAATCATGTTTAGTTGTTTAAAAATAGGCTGTAATAACGCAAGCAGTCAGACCTGGTGACATGGGCTTATAATCCCACCCTTCCAGAAGGCTGAATCGGAAGGATGGCGATTTCAAGGCCAGCCTGAGACTTTCTCAAAATTCAAAAAAAAAAAAAATGCCTGGCCATTTAACTTGGTGCACAATGCCAGGATTCCATCTTCAGTTCTGAATAAGAGGAAGAGTTTGAAATTTGCATCCTCTGGAGACCCACTGTTGCACGGTGAGAGACGCCAGCCTTGGACTATGGGACTGTGGGGCCAGGAATCCTCACAGAGAGAGATTTGCTCGGGTCATACGCATCGCCCTTAAGAACCGAGAAGCCCTCTGAGCTGGGTCACAGGCGCGAGGACACAAGGTTCCCCTGGGGCTCAGGCCGTGGGCACCTCTGTCCTCTCAGGGAGCTCAAACCGTTCCCAGGAATGCTGACGAGCATCTGGCCAAACCTCCCATATCCCTGCCCCCCACGTCTGTCCCTCCCCAGGGCCCAGCCTTTCTCTCCTCTGCCCCTAGGGTGTCCCCTGCATCCACGTATGTCCTCTGTGGGCATCTCTTCCTGTACCTGTGGCCCTCAGCAGCACAGCGTGGGTCCCAGGCAGCCACTTTGTGTGCCACCTCCCAGGCCCGTGTGCGCATATCCCCGTAAAGCCCTAGTTCAGCAAGCAATGCGACAACACCTGTTCAGCCAGAATGCCCTCCCCAATGCCACGCTCCTCTCGCTACGGGATCAAAGTGTTCCACCGACACCCATGGAAGTGACCACGCTGTGTCACCTCTGCCAGAAAGCTTGGGTCACCAAGAATTTTCCCATCAGGCATGGTTCTTGTTAATCATTTTCCACAGATCGACTCCCAGCTCCCTAGGAAAACTGCCCCCCTGTCCCCATGGTACACAGGACAGATCCCCGTTGCACAAGGGGCTGTTCCAACCCATAGTGCAGCCCTGGAGATACAATCTGTCCCCAGGACTGTCGCTGGCCTCTGCTCTGGACGCCCCGGACACCTGCACATACCCTGTGTCACTTTGAGTTTACACAGAGCCTTGCACAGGGACACGAGGTGGGGGGGTGCTTTGCTGGAGGGTGGAGGAGGAGTAAGGCCCAGTGATCTTCCCGGCTCTGAGATTTTCGAAGAGGAAGCTCAGATTGAGAGTAGACACACCCAGGAGACAAGAGAGGGGCCTGCCCTGCCGCGTGGACACGGGCCTCCCTGAGATTCACGTCTACAGGTAGACACTGAGGGCTTGAAAAGGAAGGCAAAGTCACTACTGAGCCCAGGCTGGCCTTGGACTCACCGCAATCCTCCGGCCTCAGCGTCCCGGATTACAGGCGCGCACCACCGCGCCCAGCTTATGTGGTGCTGAGGAATCGAAGCCGGGGCACTTAGCGCTTGCTAAGGAAGCGCTTTAACCGCTGAGCCATTCCTCCAGCCCCCCGCTTAGTATTTTAAAATCCTAGAGTCTGTTAGCTGAGGGCCAGCCCCACGGTTTAGGAGCATGCTAACCTGCCGCTGTCGTTTTTGTGCCCAGAGTAAGTTGCTTTGGCCTTGTCAGTCAGACGGCTGGGCTGCCACCGACTGGACACATGCTGACCAGGTCACAGAGGTTAGGAAGGACAGCAACCGGCTGGTGTCTTCCCCGTGTTCCTGGTTTCCCGCCCTCCATTAGCATTGACAGAGGGGTGGGAGGATCTTTGTCTTGAAAGTCAGGTAGGCAAGGGCCGAGGCGGAGATGAGGGCTTGTTTTAAGTCTCTGCCAATTTCATTTCCTGTAGGGTCCATCAAAGAGCATCTACCATTTCCTGGGTGAGTTGAAGATACCTATCTTCAGGCCAGAGGGAGTAGGACTTATCCCGAGGTGACAGGTCCCCCAGAGTCCCCAAGGTTCCCTTAAGTTCTTGCTGGTTACTTGATTGGGGAAGGCTATCCTTTTCCTTGAGCCTCTCGGGGCTTAGCTTGGTTTTTTTCCTGACTGATGACGTGTCCCAAGTTTCTCACTTCCCTTTCAGCCAAGTGGAGATTAATTTTGGACACTGCTGCATAGACCTTCTGATCTTAAAAAGTTTAAGAAAGTCTCTTGTGGCACGAATGCCTTCTTCTTGGCTGTCTGCTGTGTTCAAAAGGTCATCTACATACTGGGTAAGGCTCACGTGAGGAAACGAGGGGAATTTTCCAAGGACAACTTCCAGGAGTTTGGCCAGTGACGGGCAGGGGGTCAGCACAGCCTTCCGGGAGGACTGTCCCTCGGTGGTGTTGCCCTCTGGTGGAGCGGGGAGCTGCCCCTTGAAAGACAACGGGTCCCTCCTCTTTCCTGCCCAGGGTCTGCTCAAAAGGCATTTTTGATACCGATCACAGTAAACTATCTGTGGCCACTGGAAGGACTTGGAGACACAAAGGATTTATGTTTAGTTGCTTGGCTGAGATCTCCAAGGTCATGGAGTACCCAGGAAGGCCTAGCAGATTTGACCAGCAGGTTTACGGGACTAAAGGAGGCCCTGCCGGGTTGTACAGCACTGTCCTTGATCAGCGCCTCTGTCACCGGTTTTAACCCCACTGTTTCCTCCAACGGAGTTGGGTATTGCATTGTCCTAAGTATTTCTTCCGGGTCCTTTAAGCGAACATGGAAAAGTGGGACCCAAGAGCTCCCTTGTCCACACATAGGGACACATTGAAACCCGAGGACGCTCTCTGGGAACTTGTGAGCCTTTTAAGCCCAATTAGGTCATTAAATCTCTCCAGAGCAGATGGCCGCCCACCTCAGGAACAAACTATCCTTCCCGGGAGGTGACAAGATGTCTCCTGGAAGACTCCAACTGCACATCCTGTCCTTTGACCCCCGGGACAGGAAGTTGTTCTGGTAAACAAAGGACCAACAGCCCCCCCACCACCCAGGCTGGAAACAGAGGAATAAACTTAAGGCTCTTGAGTCCTAGAGATGCGTGACGGTCTTCTGTGGTTCCACTTCCAGATTTATCAAGGGCTCAGGCCAGGACTCTCCCACGGGCAAGAGCCCTTGACCCCCCCTAGTCCTCATCCACAGGGCAGAGCTGAGCAGTGGGCAGGGGTCACCAAGCCTGGATCCAGCTGGGGAAGAGTTGGGGTTCATGGGGAGAGAGGGATCTCACCTCGGGGCTCAGACATCCCGTGACAGAGCAGTGCACTCTGGGAAGACGCAGCATGAGATGCGTTCGCTCCCTGCAGCACGCCCAGCAATCACAAGCCATGCCTGACCCGGCGCCACCTCCCACCGCCACACGGAACCCGTAGGTACTCCCCGGCACCCGAATACAAGACACTCAGGGGGACATTCCAGATCCCAACCCTCCCAGGAAGTGGCCGGGACCTCAGCGTGCTCGTGGGTGTAATCTCCGTCATGTAACACCCAGGTTGGTTTATATGAAGTAATGGTTTCTCCTTTATTGATTTTCTGCTACTGAACATGTAAAGCATTGGGTTTGCCCTGAGCTACCCCTGCAGCCGTTGTCTGTTTGTGTTGATTAAGTGTGGCTTCCACCGTGAAGCTGGGACGGAGGGTGGAGCTCAGTGCCCAGCATGTGGGAATGGGAGGCCCTGAGTGCCCAGCGTGTGGGAATGGGAGGCCCTGGGTTCCAACCCTGGCAACTGTGGTGTATTTAACTCCCATGATGCTGTTGGGGGACAGACCCCCATGCAAACCGGACACGGGCTGAGGGTGGGTCTCATGCTCCCGTGTGGGCTGAGCCCTGTAAACACACAGACCCGCAAGCCCCAGTGACGTGGTACAAGGCCTAGAACCAGCTCCGAAAGCTGGAGCTCTGTTTCAACTCTTCCCTGAAGCATTACTCATATAATCCATTTGTGCACACAATACATAGTATATGTTTAAGAAACTGCGTATTAATCCATTTTCCACCATATTGTGTGGAATTCATGCATCACGATATCCCCCATTCGTCGGCGTAGCAGAACACTGCTCATGACCTGCTTAGCCACATTAATCCCTTACAACATGCTTCGCTCCGTCTCAAGATCTGTCGTCCATGAAACGCACCAGGCAGAGATCCTCTGGCCACTCCAAGCACCAACACATGGGGGTCACCCGCCGGAAACTACACTTGGCATCTGGTTCTTACTTCAGGGTCACACATTGACGATTGCCCGCTTGTTTCCCTAAAATAAGACGTCTCGATGGAGAGAGCAGATGATAACAGCCCAGATGCAGGCTATGGTGGCCCGGGTCCGGGGACGCAATTCCGGCCCAAGGTGGGGCTGCAGAGCCACGCATGCGTCACGGCAGTGGGAGGGAAGAGGCCTGAGGGTCACTGCAGGGTCTCCGGTGAGAGTCTGGCCCATGAGGGGCGTCCAGGCACTGAGGTGAAGGCTGGGGGTCTTCCAGGAGAGTGAGGACTTGCTTCCTCCTGCCCTGCTGGGGGCCGTCCCAAACACAGGTCCAGGGGTGGGGAAACATGCGGTGTTCACATGTGTGGGGCCTTGCGTTCACGCATTCCTGGATCTCTGTGTATATTCTGTTCTCTCTCTCTCTCTCTCTCTCTCTCTCTCTCTCTCTCTCTCTCTCTGCTTAATAATCTAATCACATGTGCCTGGCAGCGGGCCCAGATCAGAAAGCACTCAGTCGCCATTCTGGCTGTCACACTATTTGCAATCACACCTGGCACCAGGAGAGCGGGACCACAGAGGCGCCACACCTATGGTGCCCAGCACAGCCCCTACCCCACACCAGGAAGCCCCCCAGCTGAGGAGCTCCACGGGTGTCAGGTCCCCTGACCCTGGGCACTGGTCCTTCCTGTCTGCCACCCCCTCCCCCAGACCCAGAGGGCAGGAACTGCTCCCCTCTTTCTCTTTTTGGGGACGGGCCAGGAGCACGTGAACATGGGTGGACCCAACTGTGTAGGCCCCGGGTGAGCACCAGCCTGGCCTTGCCTCTGCCCTGAGCTCAGCAACATGGGGGAACCCCTGCGTTATCCAGGAAGCATTTTCCTTGGCTTGTGGAAGGGTCCTCGAGGGACAGAGAGGCCAGGGCGCCCCACCAGTCTTTGTCTGGTCCAAGGTACCTTGCGTTGACCCCAGGTGACCCAAACCATGCACAGGGCCGGAGGTTGGAGCTGTTCCACTGAGGACATCTTGGTAAGAACAACCTCTATTTCTGAGGCCAAGACGGTCAAGACAGGGAGAGCCACCCCCACCCCGAACTGTCAGGGGGCCACCCCTCCTGTAAGCTACGACCCTGATGGCTTTGAAGGAAACGACAAGTTTATGGGATGTTTTCTTTGCTTTCCGGTACTGGGGAGCCCACAGGGGCCTTCCCCTGAGTTACACCCCGAGTTCACTTTTCACTCATAATTTTCACACGTGTTCTGCTACACTCTACATAGCCCAGACTGTGGTTCCACTGGTGATCCTCCTGCCTCAGCCTCCCAGAGTGCTACAGGACAGGGGTCAGGCCCATCCTGTCTCCACGGCAGACACAAAAGAGGAAAGATGAGAGATCACCCCCGCAGAGCAGGAAGGCACGAAGACCCCGGGTCCCTCCGTGAGATCTGAATGTTTCTACACACTGGTACAGCGGCGGCCCTGAGTCCCTGCCACCCACATCCTGCCGGCCGTGACGTTTCCCGCCCGACGTGGCCGAGTTACACAATCTACCGTGACATTCAACTTTTGAAAGCAAACTGTACTGAGGAAAGGTCTGGGGTGAGACACAGGCACATAGGCGGGGAGACAGGGAGGGAGGGTGATTCTGGGGTGTTTGCGATCCAGCGCCCCTGCCCATGGGGCCAGGACTCTATGATATAAGGGTCACAGGCCCAGGACCTCAGCTCCTCGGGAGGCTGAGGCAGGAGGATTGAGAGTCCAAGGTCACCCTGGACACGCTGCCGTGGCCCTGTTGGTCAGCAGTACCAACTGAAATGCGCCACGAGGCAACTTTAGTTCACTACAAGTTCTCCCGCGAGTCTCTGATTTAAAAACAGAAGGCGGAAGCTGTGCTTCCGTCCCACGAGGAATTGCTAAGTTGATCTCCACGGCGGGGAGAGACGGGAGCGTGGGCGGAGGAAACCACGAGGCTGGTCTGTGTCCCCGCACCAGGTCCCCACGATGCAGATCTTTCTTGAAAGCAGAAACACGTGCTACTGCTCCCTGCCCCCCGGTTCACACCCTGCCCGTGAGGACCACGCTATCCCCGAACTCCACGTCTCCACGTCCCATGTCCCTTGTCCCACCAGCTTCTCGCTTTGGGGGAGATCACCCACCCTGTTCGTGGCAGTGGTTGTCTCGGTTATTGGGATTGGCTGAGAGGCAGCACTCACACCCACGACTTGACTCACGAAAACTTTATTTTTCACAGAACGAGAACATCTCAGTCCATGATGCATGTGTGGCTGGAGAATGGCGGAAGAGATTGGGGAAGACTTATCGGGAGAATGGTGTCCCTGGCAGAGCAGGGCAGGACGTGGAAACAGCAACCTTCTAGGTCGCAGCTCAGAGATCTGCCTCCGCTGGTCAAGGCGCAGGGATCTGGCCCTTCCAAATAGACCCCGACATCCCCGAATATCAATGCTTTATCCAGTGCCCACTGTGGGGAATCGTGAACTCCAATGGCTCCCCACCTCTACGGCGTGCCCGGTGCCCACGGTCTCCACGATTTCTCGTGTGGGCGGACTCCTCTCCCAGCCTGAGGCGGGTAATCCGTGCTCCTGGGATCTCCGAGCTCCTGGGATCTCCGCTTAAGTTCATGCCTTCAGGCAAATCTGTCTCCTACACGCGTGGCCGGGCCTCGGAGGCGTCCTTCACAAATCTGGGTGAGAGTTCCCCTTACCCCACAAGTTTTGCCTCCTGGGTGCTTCTGAAATGAGCGCCAGGTGGATGGTACCGAGGTCTGCGCCGGCTCAGCAGCCCCCGGACCGCGTCTCTGGTCTCTGCCTCAAGCACCTGGATGGCTGCTCTCTGGGTGACTGGGCTTTGCACAGAAGTAAGCCCGGTGTGGCGATGCCCGCCTGCCACCCCAGCTCTCCTGAGGCTCAGGCAGAAGGGTGGCCGTGAGTCCAAGGCCAGTATGGGATACAGAGTGAATTTTGGATTGCGTAGGTTACACAGTGAGACCCTGTCACCAACCCCTCCAGCAAAATAAATAAATAACCCAGAAGAAACGGTTCAGGTTGCTTCTACAACCATGCATTTTATGCCTCAATTTTTGAAGTTGCTTTCGTGCTAGCAAACCTGCAGGCATTTTTCACCTGTGCCCGCTGCCATTTCTCCTGCCTTTCAGTATAGGCAAGGCTCCCAGCAGCAGAGAAACCGTGAGCGAGCCTGAACATCGGGGCTGCCCCCAAATTTCCTCTGCCAGGAGAAGGAGCTTACTGGCATTCATGTCAATTTTAGGCAAATTTCAGGGAAGGGGCGAGATGCCGGCACTTTTTTGCAGAGTGCAGCAGCTGTGATTTCTGGACCACTTCCCGATAGGGACCCGCCTCCCACCTGAAGCCTTGTGAGCCTAGACTCCCGGTGCGCCTGTCTCCACAGCCCCGTCTTCTGAACCCCAACCCAAACCTCCCACGGAGCTTGGGCCACAGCTATGGCTTCTCGGCCGCCATCTTGAAACCTTCCCAAATCAGCCCACGAGCCAGTCCCAAAGGCTTCTAAGCCACACCGTGGCGTAAAGGAAGTGACGCGCACAGTGTCATTTCTCTGGTAGCAATACCTGTGTGACTTGTTCGTCGCTGACACACTGAAACCTCAAAAGCAAAACCCAAAGGAGGAAATGTTCATTTTGTGTCACAATTCCAGAGACGACAGTCCGCTCGTGGGCAGCTGCCCACACCAGGAAGGGTGTTGGCGGCGGGGTCTAACTGCTCCCGGCACGTGGACGGGATGGGTCACGGCCCCACGGAGAATCCGTGGCAAGGGAGCATCCTTCCAGGCTGCACCATCAGTTGCCCAGCACAGCTTCAGTAACCCGCCCACCCCCTGTAATCCAACGCAGCCCACCAGCACCACACCCTGGGGAATTCCCCCTTACTGTCCGCATCCGCCTTCTAACAGCACGCAAAATCCGTGCATAATCCCCAGTCTTCAAGCACATCAGGCTTTGGACGGATACTGCTGATGGGAGCCACACCACCCCTCCTGCTGGTCCCTGTCCTGTTGGTTCCCAACCTTCAATCCTGGAGTGTACCCCACAGCCCGGTGTCCCTGTCTCACGGGAATCAGGACTCCAGGGTCTGCCGGTTCCTCTCTGTGAACAGTGGGGAATCTCCGTACCTTCCCTGCTCAGGCTGGTCGGTCACGGGACTGTGGCTTCAGGTGACCAATTTCCATATTTTTCTCACGCAATTTACAGGAGTGGGAGTGTGGCTCTGTGTGAAGACACCAGCTGGATCCCCTTACTACACAGACACACGCACGCACGCACACACACAGGTGTCTGTGACAATAGCAGGTGGGGATTTTCCTGGGAGTTGCTGAGGGCTCCCAGCTGTTACAGGAAGTTGGATCTCAAACCAGCAGCAAAGGGACCCCTGCAGGACAGCTGTGACCAAGGACAGGGACGGGGGTCCTACAGGACACGGAGAGAGAGTTATGCCTTCCAGAGAGAAGAAACTGTCCTCACAGGTGGGGACAATTCTTGGTTCCTCAGAAGGGGGCACCGTGAGCGCACTTTGGGACACTTTCCGGCAGCACAGCAGCGACTCCCGGCCCACGGAAGGAGGGGGACAGTCACTGTCCGCTAACGGTGTCCTCGCAGGCCACTGTGGGCTGAAGAAATGTCCAAGACATCTTCCTGGGTATTTTCCACGCATCCAGTTCCCTCGGGGCTCTTAGTCATGGCAGAAATTTGGAAAAGAAACTCAGGAGACAGATGGTCATGACTGTAACCAGGTCCGGCCCAAGTCAGGAGGGACTTCCAGGAGTCCCAGGGCCCGAGGCAGTGACCAGCAGCAACCTGTGTGTCTTGTCCCGGAAGTAGAGCTAGTGTGTCTGATCTGACACACGACGTGTCACCATCACCAAGTTCTGCCTTGAGGTCTCTGTTTCTTTCTCTGCATGCTGTCTGGGACTCTAGGATTTCTTTTCCTTGGCTGTGCTACTGTTTTCTACGTGGCTCTGAAGCAGGACCTCGGGGAGGTTCCACTGAGCTGTACCCAGAACCCATTTTTATTTTTTTGATGCTGAAATGGGGTCGTGCTATGTGTCTACGCTGCCTGCGCTGGGTTCCACCATTTCATCCTCCTGTCTCAGCCTCCCAGAGTGCTGAGATGACAGCCAGCAGCACCGGGCCTGGTTCTCTGTTCGGTGTAATAGTTACCTAACGCGACCGGCGACGTCCCGCCCTCCTGGATGGGGTGAAAGTCATAGTTCCCTGGAAGACACGGGGTCACCTCTTCTAGGAAGTATCTAGACACCTGCTGCTTCTCCCACGAGGGAGATTCGGAGCCTCGGGGACACTCACCTGGGGATGCTGCCATCGTGGAGACAGTGTACGCAGGGCACAGGTGGTAATAGACTTTGCCAATGTTCAAAAACGTGAGACAAGAGTTTGCTGCCATGAGAGCCCACTGAGGCGGGAGGATGCCAAGTTCAAGCCCGGTGTGGGCGACTTAGAGACGTCATCAGATCCTGTCCTAGAATGAAAGACAGGACGGGGCTCGCTGGAAGGACGTTGGACTGGATCCCCGGGGCTGCAGACGAAACAGGGCATCAGGAAAGTGCCAATTTTGGGGAGAAGGGGCTCCTCAGAAAAGGCAGGAACGGCTGAACCCTCCGAGATCCGCTGTGGGGGGCACACCGTGACGTGGGCTGATGACGGAGGTTTCCAGCCATGAGCAAAGAGCCCCACGTGGGGGACACTCTCTGCCGGGGACGCTTCACAGCTAAGCCCGGGAGGCGTCCGGCTCCGGGAAAGAGCAGGAGGACGACGCCTTTCCTGCGAACTGGGGCTGCCCACGTGGTCCGTTTCTTAGGACTTCCTCACGTTCGCTGTCGCTTTCACCAGCAGTGTGACCGCGGGCGATGATGGCGGCGGTTGCACATGGAGCCTAAGACTCTGAGCGCTGAAGCCACCACGTCCCCCGAGGGTCTGCCAGAGCCAAGTCCTTGGCCTCAGACAGGGTGGGCACCCCGTGGACAGGGCTGCACCTGCATCAGTGATGCCTGTACTCTGAGGATGTCAGCCTCCGGCTCCCGACCTGCAGTGACCCTGCTGGCCGAGGGATCTGGGGGAGTCGCAGAGATGGGAACTCCCACTGGACTCCCAGGATCATCCCGGGGGGGGGGCCTTCCATCCCGTAAGGGTGCCCCCAGGACCCGGATGGGGACTCGCTGTGCCCGCCTTGTCCCCAACTCCTGACTGCGCACGACGTGGCGGACACCCACACAACCCTGGTGCTCTCCGTCAGGTGCTCCCCCTACAGGGACCACCACTCCTGTCCTCTGCCCCCTGGGCTCACCCCTGTGTCCCCATGTCCCTGCGTCCAGGTGGGGCTGCCCCAGGAACGTCCTCCTGTGGGTAACCCCAGGATCGCGGGGTGGGGCCCCAGCTCCCATCTGTGAAGCTATGAGAGGCGGGGCCTGTCCGTGTCCCTGTGCCCCAGCTCCTCCCAGAATCCTCCCCAAGACTCAGGCCGAATTCCGGGTCCACTCAGACAGTGGCCCCCTGTGCCCATGTGTCCACCAGTGCCCGGTGTGAGGGGCATCCCACACAGACGGACGGGCATCCTGGACTTGGTGGCCTATGTCCTCTGGCTTTCTGATCAGCCTGTGCTCTGTGACAGGCAGATCTGTTTCCTACCCCGTGTGCAAGGCTGGGGGGTCCTGGAGCGCTCCACAAAGACGGGGTGATGGGAGGGGAGTGGACCAGCCCACAGCTGAGAGTGAGCCACGGGCGATAGGCACCAGGGATACGGGGAGACCGGGCAGGCGGCTCGGTGAGCCCCAGCGCTGGGGAGGCTGAAGGTCCCTGCGGTCATGCTGGCCCTCTGGAAACCCGAAGACGGGGACAGCGGGGACATGGGCACCGCCCCCCACGCTTGCTGTTAGACGTCCCAGCTCCGCTCTCCATCCTGCAGGCACCCACGGAGTCCTGTGCTCCGAATTGGCGCCAACTGCTTGCACTGGTCCTTGGTGAACTGTCTCGGCCCATGGTGAAGTGTCTCCTAGGACCGTGTGTGTCCGTCCTTGTAAAGTCCACATGCAGAGACTACCTCTGCAAATGCATGCTAGCTACAGCCCCCTCCCCGCCCTATGGCGGACCCCCATGTTACCGGGTGAAGCTCTTTTTAGCTAGAGCCTCCACCCTGTGACACTGCACCCCCACGACACGGGTTCAAGCTCTTTCCCCCCGCCGTGGCACTGGCCACCTGATGTCCCTAGACAGGCGTCCGGGTGAGCTGGTCCATCCACGACTTCGCCCAGGCTTGGTGCCATCTTCGTGACGTTCCACACCCCGACCGCCCTGTCCCTCGGCTAAAATCCCCCACTGTCCCCGGGGTGCACAGGACGGAGCCCAGTTCCACGCGGGGTCTCTCTTCCCCTTCCACCGTCCTCCGTGAGACGCCCCTCCTGGACGCGTCAGCACACACCTCCGTCCCCTTCCGCGGCCCACAGCCGGGAGAGGTAGGCAAGCGCGCCAGGGGCTCGTGCCACGTGCCCCCCCCACCCCTGAGCTGTGCCGCGTTGGCCTGTGGTCGGAGGCGTGGTGACAGCTGATGTCCCAAGAGGAAGCTCCGGAGAGAAGGGCGGGAGCCAGGACCACAGCCAGGCGCCGGCCCCGGGGCGTGGGCTCCCGGCCGCAGGGCAATCTGTGCGCCCACGGGCGGATCCGGCTCTGGGGGGGGGGGGATGTTGAAAAACCAGGACGCGTGCCGGAAGGTCCCACAGTTGCACAGGAGGAGCCAAGCGGCTGGGGGTGAGTCTCCCCTTCTACTCGGTTCTCCCACTCCCCGAGTCCCATCTGGGTGTTTTTCAGTTCTTGTTGCTGAAATGGGCTCGGGTTGCAGGTCAGTGGGGACCCCGGGAATTGGGAGGGTACCATGAGGACTGCAGGATGAAGAGGACCTCCGTGAGGGCAGGCTCAGCATGTGGGTCTGCGTGGCTAGGTCTGCAGAGGCCAAGCGGTGACCAGCTGCCATCAGCATGGGTGTCTGGGGACGAGACACGTCCTGTGGGCGCTAGCCAGGTCAATCTCTCATGCCATGCCCAAGAGCTCAGGAGCCCTGAACCCCAGGGACCCCCCACAGGCAGCAGGGTCACCTCTACCTGCAGCGTCTCAGAAATAACTCATCTCCCATGCGCCAACCTTTGCTGCAATCTGTGCAGCAGCTCCGGCCTGTGGGGTTCGGGGACTCTGCACTCAGGGCCAGCTGTCGTTTGAGGAGAAAGGAAAGTTCTCTTGACACAAGAAAACATCTGGTTCTGGGCCGGGCATAGTTGGGGGACCGGTCCGTCATCCCAGAACTGCGGGAGGCTGAGCCGGGAGAATCCTCATCTTTGAGCCCAGCCCAGTAGATTTAGCAATTTAATGAGAAGATATATCTAATTTTGAAAAAGAATAGGGCTGAGATTGGGGAGCCGTGTTGGCTGACGGCCCTGGGTTCAATCCCCTGAACCACAGAAATAAATAAATCAAGTATTTAAAATAGTAAACGATTCAGGGCCGTCACAGCATTGTCTATGTGGCCCCCAGACCGGCTGGTGGATCCCAAAGGGTCCCCGTTCTCCACGGTGCTGACCCCTTGACCGTGGGTCCCTATAGAGCTAGACAAGGTGGGGTCTTCTGCCCCAGGCCTTGCTCAGGTCCTCGTAAGTTCTGTGACCCCCACAGGCCACAACCTGGGCCGCTGCTCTCCCACAGAGGGTTTCTGGGAGAGCGGGGTGCAGTCTCTGATGACCTCACAGGGCCACTGCTCCTGGAACGGATTGATGTGCACGGGTTCGAGACAATTGGGTACCAGCAGCCTGGGTGGACAATAGACAGGGTGGATTCTTTGAAGGGGAGATGGGGCTGGATTTCACGTGAATCTTCCTGAGTTCCTGAGAAACCAGGGCATCAAAGTAGGTATCGCGAGACTGGGCTGGATCTCACAAACCTGGACACACTATCAGGAGACTTTATGGGCTCGTTAGCGCCTGGACACACTCTCGCGAGATGTCGTGGGTTACTGAGAGCCTGGACACACTCTCGCGAGGCTTCGTGGGTTACTAAAAGGTGGGATGTGATACCAGGATACTGGACTGAGCACTGTGGGTTGGGGCTGTATGTGGAGAGGCCGGATCAGTTATCGTGAAATTACACAAATCATGGCAAGGTTATGTTGTTGTCTGGGGGACTGTTGGAGCCTCTTTGTTTTTTTTATTTTATTTTTTATTTACTTCGCCTTTTGGTGGCCTCCCCTCTGACTGCACTTGGGAATCGCTGCAGTCTGCCATGTTTTGCCTACAGACGGGAGCCTCAGCTGGAGGGGGCGGCTGACCAAGGCTTGACATCTTCCAAAATTAAGAAAAAAGAGAATATGGCCGCAGCCCAATGACAGCCATTTTTCCTGTAAAGCCGCCAGACACAGATTTTTAATCTAAGGTATTTCTTTGTTCACTGCACCCTCTGGCAATTGAGTCCAGGGCTTTCAAGCTGACCTCCAAGCCGTCCATTTTTTTGTTTTAAATTCTTGATCTTGAGACATAAGCCTGTTTGAGTCTCTCAAGTCACCCGGGCTGAGCTGGTACTTGGCGATCCTCCTGGCTCAGCCTCCCAGAGCGTCGGGACCACGGGCCTGTGCCACCAGCCAAGGCCCAAATTCCTCCTTTAAAAGGAGCCCATTCTGCGTCAGGTGAACGTGGGTGGTGTTGCTGGGAAGGGATCCCCGGGCCTCTGAGGGGCTCAGCAAGTCCTCTGTCGCTCAGCAAAGCTGCCAGACGCTGGTCATGTGAACACAAACTCATTTTATGAGACGAATGTGCCCTGCTGGGTCTCTGCTGTCTGGGAAACTCGGGGAGGGCGAGGGTTTCCTTGGGTGCAGGGGTGATTAAACATGGAGTGTGCCAGGCTGGGCACCCCAGGGCCCTCAGGCTTATATCCCAGAAGGGTGATTCTGCATGGGGCACATGGGGTCCGTGGAACCACAGGAAGGCCCCAGGTGGAAGGTCAGCGCCCCAATCCCTAAGACACGTAGCAGTGACATTGTAGTAGAGGAAGGTGAGCCTTTCCTGGGGTTATTTTACAGCACGGTTGGGTTTTTTAATGTGGAAAGAAGTTTAAACACCTGCCTGGGCCAGGACCAGTGGTAGGGGTCTGCCATCCCAACATTATGGGACGCTGAGACAGGAGGATCGCGAATTGGAACTCAACCCGGTCAACTGAGTGACTCCACGTGACCCTGTGCCCAAAACAACACTGGGTCGGGGGTTGGAACTCAGTGTGAATGTTTAGGTTGGATTCCCAGACCTGCCCCCCCCCCAAAAAAAAATACATTGTCTGGTTAGCTGGGCACCGTGGTAAGTTATCTGCAGTCCCAATTGTCTGGGAGGCTGAGACAGGAAGATTGCAGGTTCAACCCCAGAGTGGACAATTCAAGGACGTGGCTTCTCAAAATATGAGAGAAAGTGAGAAGGGGTCTTGGGATGGAGTCACCTCAACATTGAATCTCCGCACTGCACGCACACATGCACACACAAACACACAAAAGAAGAACTACACTTCGCACCATCACGGTGAACAGTAACTCGGCTCGTCCCGGCCCTAGGAAGGGGAAGTCAATTGGGGAACTGTGTGACTTCTGACACATTTCTGGAGAGCACATCACCGCAACACTCCCCCCCCCTCCGGGCTGGGCGCGCCCGACTTCCTGGGCTCCAACTGCAGACGTGTGTCTGGCAGGCGTCACACACACACACAAGGACACTGAGCCCCGGGAGAAGAGGAGGGCGGAGAAGGTGCCTTATTCTCCATCCATGTAGACTTCACCGGCTACAGGTATGTGGCCAATCTGTCATGGGAGCGCTCTGGGAGCCTGAGGCAGGAAGATCCCACGTCCAAGCCCAGCTCAAAATTAAGAGAAAAAGAACAGCTGGAATACAGTTCAGTCAAAGGCCCTGCGCCCGGTTCCCATTAGTACACACAGCAAAGGCATCACACGTATCGAGTGCCTTATTGGTACGATGATTCCGTTGTGATGTACAATGAAATAATTGCACAAGTAACTTTGTGTAGAACCAGCAGGTGCCGCGAGCGAGCTGGTGTCTCGAGACAGGGTCCCGCTAGGTGCCGTCCAACTTGGGATCCTCCCGACTCAGCCTTCCCTAACACTCTCTGCGCCTTGACCCGTCATCATGATCCCGGTTTTTCTCTCCTGTTTTCTAATGTGCACACAAAGGGCTCACTCGGGTTTGGGGGAACACACTTTGTGTTTCTTCTCTGACAGGGCATCGAGACCAGGGTCTCCGTGTGAATCAGCACACCAGCTCATTTTTATTGATTTATTGTTTCCACACAGGGTGCTATTAAGTCAGTAAGCAGCCCAAGTTGACCTCGAAAGCGATATCCTTCTGTCTCCCAGAGGGTGAGATGCCGCGGGAGCAACGCCACGGTGAGTCAGCCCTTGCTGTGGGCTTTCTGGACCATGTCCACCGGCCAGTGGCAAGGCCGGACAGACAGAGGGAAGGGAAGAACCCCCGGTGGGGGGAGCAGTTGTCCCATGTGTGGGAACCCCAGTCCCAGCCCCGGCACTGCAGAAGGAGAAACACAAGATTCTGGGAGTGGAACTAAGTGTCCTGGCTCAGCCTCCAGCCTGAGCTCTGATCATTAAGAACCAGCAGAGGTGGGGCTGGAGGAAGGGCTCAGGGGTAAAGCGCTCGCCCACCAAGTGGTAAGTACCCGAGTTCGATTCCCCAGCACCACATCAGCTGGGCGTGGTGGTGCAAAGCTATAAACCCAGCACTCGGAAGGCTGAGACAGGAGGATTACCTTGAGTCCAAGGCCAGCCTGGGCTCCACAGTGAGTTCAGGAACAGCCTGGGCTGCAGAGCGAGACCCAGTCTCAAAAAGAAACAGCAACATCAGAAGTGACCAGAAACCAGTCTTGGTGATGGCGATGACAGCCAGCAATATCCACCCTGCTGGGGTATGGGGGCCTGGTGAAGTCACCCCATAACTTGGTGACACCGTGGGACGCAGTGTTGACCCTGGGAGTCTTCGTGGTCACAGTAGATCTCTGTCTCAATGCCTTAGAGGAAACCCCTTGGGGGCTCTTTTTGTCACAAACTAAGGGATTAAATAAAGGACAAAGGGGGTGTCTAGGGTCCCGTGTGCCCACCTAGAAATCAGGTCCCGCCCCGGAACTGGGAGGGGCCACCAATGTGCCTCCATATTTTGGTGTCTTCGACAGAAACTCAGTCAATACATGTGCAGGGTTCTTTGTGCAGAAGGGTGGACATGTTTCAGAGGGAGAGACAGGTGAGAATGAGACAGGGAGAGAGAGAGAGAGAGAGAGAGAGAGAGAGAGGGAGAGAGAGAGAGAGAGAGGGAGAGAGAAGTCGTATATGGGAGACAGAAAATGGCCCCACCGAAAGATCTGTGTTACTAGGAAGAAGGAGGTTGCCCAGATGTCCTGATCGCTTACAGTAGAAGGAAGGGCATCCACACCCTAATCTGCAGGCTGTAGGCACAATATTTCTGCAGTCCCTGCAGAGTGTAGTGAGGACCTGCGTGGCCAAGGCCCCTGGGTGCCCACCCACCTGGGCTTCGTGTCCTCCCGGTGTCCCTGCTCAGAGCAATGTTTTCAGCATGCCACTGTCTCTACCTCCAGTGTCCCACCCACTGGGCATCCCCAGAAGTCTCCTGCTGTCCCTGTGGCTGAGCCCCACACTTCTGCTGACACCCCAAAACACGAGTAAGTGTGTGAAAGGAAGGGCTCTTCTGAGTAAGCTCTGTATGGGTGTCATTGCGCCTGGGGATCTGTCTGGACAGTGGGGCAGTTTCCTGTCCTGTACGATGCTTATTGGGTCACAGGAGCTGAAGGCCTTGAGTCTCCTAGTGGTGGCCATGGTCATCTTCTGCTAGAGGTACATCTAAATTGTCCTCCCTGCCGACTCCTCTGAGTGTGGAAGGTGCCTGGCCCCCAGGGGGGCGCTGCGCTTCTCTGGGGATCCGTCCTCCATGGTGGGTGCATCATGGCCGACGGGGCTGTGTGTGTGGAAGGTGCCTGGCCCGTAGGGGGCACTGTGCCCATCCTGGAATCCATCCTCCACAGTGGGGGCATCATGGCCAATGGGGCTGTGTGTGTGGAAGGTGCCTGGCCCCCAGGGGGCGAGTGCTCATCCAGGGATCCGTCCTCCCTGGTGGGGGTATCATGGCCGACTGGGCTGTGAGGAGCTGCGGCCTGGTGGGAGGTGGGACCCTCAGGTCGAGACCTGGAAGGGGGGTGGTTCTTTGTCCCTGGCCCCTTCTTCTCTTCCTGATTTCGTGCTGCCATTGAGTGACAAGGTTTTTTTTTTGGCACCATGCCATTCCACCATGATGGTCCTGCCTTGGAGCCAGCCCACCATGGACTGAACTCTGTGAAAAAAAAATCTCTTCACTGGGTGATTTCAGCCCAACTGTGGACTCATATGGGCTCTTGGGGTTCAGTGCTGGCCAGTTTATCACTTGTGTGAGATTAGGCATGATCAACACACTTTTTGTTTATTTATATGTGTTTGAACCCGGGGACTTTATACTGAACTACATCCCCGACTCAGTTTTAAAATTCATTCTTTTGGGCTGGAGGAATACCACAGCTGTTAGAGGGCTTGTGTAGTAGGTGCAAGGCTCTGAGTTCGGTTCCCCAGGACCACATAAGCCAGGTGTGGTGGTGCGTACCTCTCATCCCAACAACTGGGAGGCTGAGGCAGGAGGATTGCTGTGAATTTGAGGTCAGAGTGGGCTGCATAATGAGTTCAGGACCAACCTAGACTAAAGAACAAGACCGTGTCCTAAATAAATAATGTTTGTTATTTCAAGGCAGCACCTGACAAGCTGAAAATTAATTTCAGTGCACACCGTGTGCCTGATTAAGTAGCCTTCTCTCCTCTTAGGGGAGGCTGCCGTGATCCCCGAGTCCCTCTCCGTGAATTCCAGGAAGGAAGGACAGGTGGCCAGGGGTGGAGGTGGCTGAAAAGGACATAACAATGTCCTCGGGCACTCAAGTCTTGGTGCTCACTGGCCAGAAGTGGATTTTTGATTTTAGGAGCAGAAAAAGTAAAGAATATTTCTGAACTCAGAGGTTTATGTCTTGCACACGTGCTCCCCACTACAGGTCCAGCCCCCAGCCTCAATCTGATGTTCGACCCCAGGACCATGAGGCTGTCGTGGGCCTGCCAGGAGGGTGCCACTAATGTGACGTGTCGGATGATTCATGGAGACAGGCCCATTGAAGAGAGGGTGAGGCGGGTCAGCAGGGCTTGGTGGTGGCTCTTCCTGCAGTCATCGTGAAGGTGGCGGCCACAGGACAAGGGACACACGCGGTGAAAGGCAGACAGAGAGGTCAGAGCCAGGTCGTGCGAGGGACCAGGAAGGGGCCAACGAGGGGCCGGGTCATGTCTAGGATGGGACTGGGACTCGGAGTCCTCAGGGACAGGAAGCAATGAACCCGGAGAACAGGAATATCAGATAGAAGGTCACACGTGGGGCCATGAGGCTCATCCTGCTTCTTAAGGGACTCAGGGGGCCACGTCAGCACTGAGCTCTGGTCCCTGCTGCCTGAACCTGGCAACGGGATTTAGGGAGAGACGGGAGAGGGAGGGCAGGAAGGAGAGGTGGAAGAGAAGCAGGTAAAGCAAGAGGTGCGTGGACGAAGGGCACGAAGAGGGCAGAGAGTGTGGCGGGCCGGGGTGAGGCGGGCCTTGCTGGACATGCGCGTGATGCCGCGGGTCGGCACGAGCCAGGATCGAGACAGGAGACCGAGCGAGGAGAGATGGCGGTGCCCGTGCAGGAGAGGGAGAGGGGCGAGCGGGCACTGAGTGCGGGAATGCACGGGGACGCGGGCCGACGCGTGCGTGGGGAGCAGATGGAGAAGCGCAGGAGACATGACAGGCGGCCGTGAGAGAGAAAAGTAGGTAATCGGGTATCGGGGTAGATAGCTCACCAGTCAGGTGGATCCAAAGGTGGGTAACACGTAACACAGGCAGACTCACGCAGGAAGCCAGCCAAGCAGGGAACCAGGGTGAGCCCAGGGGGAGACAGAGAGGCAGCCGTCGGCTCATCCTCAGTTCACGAGACACGGTCCCAGCGGTAGACTGGACCCTGAGAATGAAAACTGGGGGCAGGTCCGTGTGAGCACAGTGAACACAGCCACGTGGGTCTGTGTAACCATACACAGCAGCACAGGCAGCGACCATCATGTAAAACAGCGTGTCGGCTGGGCACAGTGCGCTGGCGGGTCGTGCCAGCACTCTGGGGCACTGAGGCAGGAGGATGGTAAGTTTGAGCTCACTGGGGACAACTCAGTGACTCAGTGAGAATCCACCTCTAAATCAAAAATGTAGAAAAGGGGCTGGGGATAGGGTCAGTGCAAAGGCCCTGAGTTCGATCTCCACGACTAAAAAAATTAAGATAACAGGGTGTGCTCAGCCCGGCCAAGTTTAGAGAAGAAAAGGAACTGTACCTCGGTGGCAGGGCATGTGTCTGGGATGGGCAGGGGCCCAGGAGGGGTAGCGTAGTGTTAGAACACGCCGAGGCCCTGGGCCAGTGCACGTGTACACGCATGTGCGCAGGGCCTTGGGGTCCATCCAAATGAATCAGAGTCTCGCTAAGTCACCCAGATGCCCAGGTAAAAATGGAAGGTGGCATCCTCCTGCCTCGGCCTCCCAGAGAGCCAGGATGTCAGGCGTGGGCACAGCAGCACATCCGCTTCCTCTAAGTGGTGTCGGAGAACTCGTGTTTGAGTTTCCATAAGAACGTGGGCTCCCCAGGGTCTCTCAGAGCCTGGGGAGAACACGCCCTCACACAGTACAGATCACAGTTTGTCGATTGACTGTCTGACCCCAATGTCTCAGCCCAAAGACGAGGAGTGTTGGTGCTCATTCAAGTCCACCCCGCTGCACGGAGGGCTGACCCTGCAGGTCCACGCCAACCTCGGTCACAGGGCGCTTCAGGAGAAGCTGGTCTACACCAACCCAGGTAGGGGCAGGACGGGAGAACGTGGGTCCCTGGTACACCGGCTGTCTGCCGTCACGCCCGCCTGTCCCCACAGCCTCTGAGGGTGGTTGTCCTGTGTCGGCCCCTCCCAGGCGAGGCGGGCACCGCGGCAAGCAACTTCTCCTGTTTCATCTACAACGCGGGCTCCATGAACTGTTCATGGGAGAAAGGCCCGTCGGCCCCTGAGGACGCCGAGTATTTCCTGTACATAGTGGAGGACGTGAAGTAAGTGCTAGCCACATCTACAGTACTGTGAGCGGTACTCCATGGGTACAGGTGTGTGCATGTGTGTGCGAATTTGGGGGGCTTACTAGGGATTGAGCCCAGATCCTTCTCACTAAGCTCCACGTACCTGGGGTCATTTTTTATTTAATTTTTGACTTTGATGTAGAATTTCATTAGGTTCCTAGGTAGCCCATACTGCTCTCTCTCTCTCTCTCTCTCTCTCTCTCTCTCTCTCTCTCTCTCTCAGCAAACTTATCTGGCAAACTTTTGAAATCTTGCAGCCGACAGACACAAATGGAATGTCCTCACTACACGTCCAAATCTGGGACACACACCGGGTGCCACTTCCCAGACCTCTCGGGATTTCAGACAAGGAATTACTTCATGGTGAATGGGACCAGCCCGGGAACCGACATCCAGTTCTTTGACGCCATTTTGACAACCAGGGAAATAGGTAAGAAGGGCAAGCCCCCATGTCGCGCCCGTGGCCCCTGCAGGGAGCCAAGTCCCAACAACGACCCCACTCCTGGTAGCAATTTGTATTTATTTGCTTTTCCTTTGCCAGGTTAGGATATTTGACCCCCCACAGGTTTGTGGAAAGGTTTATTTCAGCTCCCAGTTTCACGAAGTCTCAGTCCATTCTTGACAAGGTGGAAGGATTTGAATGGGCCTCAGAGTTAGGCAGAGAGAAGCTACCCTCAACACAGGAAGGACAGGAAGTCGAGAGAGTGGGAGGAAAGGTGGAGCTAGTAGGTACCCTCCCACGTCATGTCCCATGATCCTCCTTTTCCAACCAGTCTTAAACTATTAACAGCACAGGAAATCAACTCATTAAGGCCATGATTGCATTACCTTCCAACCACGAACAGTTGGGCGACATTTCAGATCCAAATCAACACCCTCCTTCCTTCCTTCCTTGGACCCTTCACTCTTTCCCAGCCCTGGAGCCCAGGAGCCTGAGACTTGGGTGTCCCCAGATTACCCTCCGTCCACCCAGACGCTGCTGGGGCGGCCGGTCCCTGTGAGGTGCGCAGAGCCAGGTGTGCAGATATCCCCTTCTCGAGTGAGTGCCAGGCCCTCCCTACAGAGCGGATCAGCCCCCCAGACCAAGTGCACGTGCACTGCAACGGAAACTCTTGCAAGGTGTACTGGACCCAGCCCAAGACCTTGGCCGACCGTGGATGGGACTCGTACAGCAAGTTCATGTACCAGATCGATATCCAGAAGCAGCCGGTGAGCAAGTGCCACACCTGACCTCCCCGGGAGGCCACAGGTGGTAGGACACGAGGAACCACCCCTGAGAATGGCACAGGGTGAGGGGGAAGCTCACAGGACCGGGAAGGGGGGAGAATCCCTGCTGATGGACTCTTTGAAAGTGACACGGACAGGACACACGACATTCTGAAGACAGTGATTCAGAGGACATGTGATAAGGTTCCAGTGAGAACATAGTTCTTTGTGGTCATGAACATAGACTCAGGAACACATGGGAAAGACATAAGACGGCAGGAAGAGACCACTGGGTGTCTCCCAGGGTCTGCTGGCGTAGGGAAGTACCTCCCTTTGATAACTTTTTCTTTATATGATTTTAATATTCAAGGAGAAAAGCAAAAGTGGCAGTCTTTGGTGTAGATGATCCTGTGGGGATTGGGGAGGAAGGTCTGCACTCCACTGCTGACAGAACCTCAGGTGTTTCTCTGCCACTTCCAAAGAAACCAAGTAGGTGAGAGGCTCTTGTGAAAACCCTTATAAACGGACAATCATGATTGTTCTGGTTTTTTTTTTTTTTTTTTTTTGCTTGTTGTTCTAGAGCGTGGAACCTGGCAGCAGGAATCCTCTGGTGAGTCTGACTCAAGTTCGCTTGTCTTGACCCTTCCCTGTCACTGGACCCCGGTACCCAACCTTCACAGCATAAGGGAGTCATCTCAGCTCACATTTGAAAAGCCTCAGTCTTTGCATATACGGCCAACTGTGTCAGTGGTGGTAGGGCTCGGTGGGGGGCTCAGGCAGCAGCTACTCATGCCGTTATAGCCAAGAAACTGGGGAGACAAGACGTCAGGGCAAGACCCTGTCCCCCCAGGGCACACCCTAGGGGACCCGTCCCTCCCGTCTAGAATCCACCTGGTCACAGCACGTGCAGATTAACCCTAATGATCCCATCTACCCCCACATCCAATCTATAACACTCTACCACGGCCTCCAAAAGACTCGTATGCACGATCTCAACCAAAATGCCTGTAGACCTTCACCAAGAGTCACCAAAAATCCTAAAAGACTCCACCATCGCTGAGACAGCCGAGGGCAGACTTTCTTGTGAGATTCAAGTGTTGGCTGTGAGCCTCTGTAGTGTGGGGGTGGGGGGGCGGGAATCCAGGAAAAGTCACACACTTCTAACATACAATGACACGGGGCTGATGGTCCCACTCCAGGCGGGGGAGGAACTGGATAGAAATCATGCAACCAAGACGAGAACGCAGCCCAGCAGGGCAAATGTTAGAATACCCCAGCTTGGCTGAATCCTGAGGCTCTGTGTCCAGCAGCTAGAGGCCACACTGAAGAGACACGCTGGGCCTAGGTGACGGCGTTCATGGCTTCCTTGTTAGTGTGAGCCGTTCATGGCCTTCTGCCACAGGCATTGAAAGTTACCTGCATTTCCAAACCTCCTGCTGCGTCACCACTGTGGTCTTCTTAAATATTCAAGACATCTTTCCTGGGTTGTTCGTTTGTGTTTGTGTGTGTGTGTGTGTGTGTGTGTGTGTGTGTGTGTGTGTGTGCGCGCGCAAAATTGCTGATGTGGGAAAGGTGCTTTAGTTAGGGACCCGGAGCAGCAGGGTAAAAACTCCCAAGTGCACTTGGGTCTCTCACAGGGGCTGCCCCTGAGGCTGCCGGGTAGGGCCTTTCCTGTGTTTTCTGACCCACAGCTTGGTGACGATGGTTTTCCTTGATCTGTCTTAAATCGCATGCCCAGGGTGCTGCCCACAAGTACCAAGCTTGGATCTAGGCGCTTTACAGTAACTTGGCAACACTGGCTTTTTTTTTGGAGGGTGACTTTACCTGCACATGTGTGTTCCCATGATCCTTTGCATTTCCGTAATGCGGGAGCTTAAAGTGTCTCTCTAAGGCGCACAGGCTCGCTGGGCGGGGTGCGGGGGGGCACTGTTTCTTTACGCTTCTTGCTTCTTCTGTCGTGATGTTTTCCCGTTTATCAACCTTCTTGTTCATAGCCACCTCAGACCGTGAACCGTCAAGGCTAACAAGGGTCATGTGCACTCCTGACCATGCCCTGCGCAGTCTCCTTCCGTATTTTAAAGTAAATCTTTGCAACCGCTGGCTCTCCTGCACTGCAGCCTGCGGGGCCTTTCTTTCTGGCAAAAAAAGAAAAAAATGACAAAGTTTTCACGTGCTTCTGCTGTGCCATCTTTGTCCTGACCCTCACGACAAACCTTCCTGAAAGCAGCGAACAGAACTTACATGACTGGGTTGAAATTTCTCCCTCAGATAAACATCTCACCCACCGCCAATCCTAGGTTCAGGCTAACTCTTTTCACGGCCATATTTTCTTTATAACAAAACTGGAAATTTTTGCGCTTATTTTATTGAGTTATCACTTTCTCCTGATTTTTAGGGTAGAACTGGCTGTCAGCCATAAAACTGAACTTGCTGACAGCCTGAATGTTGTAATGTCCTCCTCCGTATGAATTAACACACCCGCCTTCGTCTCGGGGCCAGGCACACGTGAGGTCTTGAGGGGCATTCTGGGTGCAGACCCCAATGCTTCTGCTTTCCATTGTGAGCTTGGTATCGCTAAATCAACTCAGCTAGGCTTGCAGCTGGGGACCCTCCTGCCTCAGCCTCCCGAGCGCACAGTGAGGCCCCCAAATCACGCTGCCAGGGTGCACGGTTTTCACGCCACTGTGGACAGGGTGGTTTCGAACCCTCTGCATGACTTGGCTGGCTGTGCAAAGGCCCCACATGTGACTGGGTGTTGTCTCGCCTCCCAAGATCAACCGCAAAGGGACAAGCACAAATAAGTACAGCTTCCAGCACCCCGAGCCCAAGGAGCCGCACGTGGTGAGGGTTAGAGCCGCCCACGTCACGACCATGGTGTGGAGCGCCTGGAGCCAGCCGGTGGAGTTCGGTAGGTCGGCTTCATAACCAGAATCGAGACCCATTTTGGACCATCCACACGGGCTCGGGATCTTTGTTGGAATTTCCCAGCGAGCCTCTGAGTCTCTGGGTATGGCTGGCAGGTGTTGGGTGCGAGTGGCGCCCACCTGGCCCTGGTGGGAGGTCACGTTCCAGCGTGTCGGGACACTAGGGCTCCAGCCACATGTGGGTTAAAGAAACCTGTGTCCGGCCCCTCTGAAGAGCATTAGACATGTCTTGGTTCCCCACGGAGCCCAAGGGGATGGGGTCTGTGGATGATGGACATGACAATGTCCTGGGGCTCCAGCCCAGTGCCTGCTGAGCAGGTGGCAAGTGGCAGTGAGGGTCCTTGCTGAGCAGAGCGGCCGCGTCTCACAGGCCTACCACCCTACACGGGCCCGAGACCCGTTCTCAACCTGACCTTCGATGTGGACTCCATGCGCCTGTCCTGGGCCTGCCAGGAGGGCGTCACCAACGTCAGATGTCGCGTGGAAGACCAGAAGGGAGCGTCGGTCATGAGGGTAAGGCGGGACCGGAGCCCCTAGGGTGTGGCCTGGCAGACCGGGTGCCCACGGGGTCTGGGCACTTGCGTGGCCCGTGGGCGGGCGTGTGGGACAAGCCACAGCTGAGGGCGGGCCGGGCATGGGCTGGGTGAGGTCCAGATGCCACGGGGGGGGGGGGGGGGGGGGCTGCAGAACTTGGGGACACAATGCAGCAGACCCCAAGGAGGGTGGAGTGGCCCGGGTGCCCACACCTGGGCCGTGATGGAAGCAGGTGATGGCAGGGAAGGGGACCCCAGGCCACGGCCACACTGGCTCTGTCCCCTACACCTGGCACTGGACACTGGTCTGCAAAAGGTGGAGGAAGAGGAGGGAAATCGTCTCTTGGAGGTTGCCTAAATCACGGTCTGCTTCCTGGAAGAAGATGCCACACTCCCGCAAGTGCAAAGAGACGGTTGGGGCGTTGGAAATGTCTGTGACCGAGGATCCAAGCCATTGGTGATTGGCACAATGGCGGACATTCAGGGAGGACGGAGGTCCTGGCAGGAGCAAAGCTACTGGCCCCGCAGCAGCCAGGAAAGATGAGAGAGACAGACAGACAGACAGACAGACAGCCCTTCCAAGCAGGAAAGGCCCAGAACAGAGGAAATGCATCTCAGCTTGCGGCTCGGAGCTGCTGCATTCCACGGTCTGTGGCCATGTTTAAGTCTGTTTGCCGATTGACTCTCTGATCGCAACCTTTCAGGCACAGAAGGGTGAATGCGGGTGCCAGCTCTCGTACACCACCCTCCACGGAGGGCTGACCCTGCAAGTGTTCGCCAACTACAATCACACAGAGATTCAAGAACGCCTGGTCTACACCAACCCAGGTAGGGCGTCCCTGTGTGCACCGACCCCCGGCCATTGGAACAGACTGCCCCCACGCGGGCCCTGACAACTGCTGTCTCCCCCGCCCCTGCCAGGCGAGCCTGGCACCGCGGCCCAGAACCTCTCCTGCCTCATCTACGATGCGGGCTCCATGAACTGCACGTGGCAGAAGGGTCCTGCGGCCCCCTACGATGTGCAGTATTTCCTGTACTTAAAGGAAGACTATGAGTAAGTGTGAGCACCGTCTGCGCCACCGTGAGGGGTCCGGGGAGTGTGGGGAGTCAGCCGCAGGACCTTTGCACGGCGTCTTGCAGGCGCCAGGAGGAAATGGAGTGTCCTCGCTACACGCCCGACACGGGCACCCACACCGGGTGCCACATCCCCGACCTCTTGGGGTTCCGGTTCCCGCTCTACTACTTTCTGCTGAACGGGACCAGCCGGGGGACCAAGGTGCAGTTCTTTGACACGACCCTGTCGGCCATTGACATCGGTAAGAGCAGGGACCCCCATCTCTGGCTGCCCCCTCCCTGCCACGTCACTGGTCCTGGCGCTCAATCCCACGGCGTCCTCACCGACCAACCATCCCGAGCCACTTGCGATTTTTTGATTTTGAGTCAAAATCTCACCTATCAGCCAAGTTGTCCAATCAGAGTTCTGACTCAAAATAGTCCTGTCTCGGCCTTTCCCAAGCAAGATCGGCCTCCCACCAGCATGGCCGTGCTCCAAAGCCCTGTCTCCTAGAGTGCCCCCATTGGCACAGCTCTCCTGGCCCCAGTGGCTGAGATGGGTTAGGCCCCGGGTCTTTTTCGGAGCGTCCAAGTCCAACTCATGTTTCTCTACCAAGGCCAATTTGGGAATTTGGTAAGAGGAGCAAAGATGGAGACCAGGCATGGGAGAAGGGTTTGTGGAAGAAATTTCAGACACTTGAGTTGTCTGCACACCACACACCTTAGAATCTTCCAATAGCACGGCTGGAGGAACGGTTCAGCGGTTACAGCATTTGCCTAGCAAGCGCCAAAAACCCGAGTTCAATTCCCCAGTACCACATAAGCCAGACATGTTGGTGCGTGCCTGTAATCTCAGTACCTGGGAGGCTGAGGCAGGAGGATTGCCATGAATCCAAGGCCAGCCTGGGCTCTATACTGAGTTCAGGACCAGCCTGAGCCATAGAGCGAGACCCTGCCTCAAAAAGAATCTGGCAGTAACAAAATCCTTCCCGCCCAACACACCCCGCCTCTCATGGTTACAGAGCGCCTCAACCCGCCCAACAACGTCACTGTGCGCTGTGACCCCACCCAGTGCCAGATCCAGTGGGAAAAGCCACATGCCTTCATCCGCCAGGACAACTTTGAGTTTGAGTACCAGCTGGACATCCAGACCCAAGAGGTGAGCTGAGGCTGTGCCCACCCGTGCCCGGCGATCTGGGGGAATAGAAGCACAAGTCACAGCTCCAAAAGTGGCTGCCAGGGTGGCCCGGGGCACGGAGGGACACATCCCGGGGTCGGACCAGAAGGGCACTTTCTGATGGGGAAGAGGAGGTTAGGGGCCGTGCGTTCACCCGGAGACCGGGCTTTGGGGTAACTGTGGGAAGGTAGCCACGAAACCAGGGATCCCCATGACAAGCAAAGGTAGTCATGAAGGATAAGTGACAAAGATTCAAGGGAAAGGGAAAGAATCACTCCGTGTTGTCTGGAGCCAGGCAGAAACCGGGGCAGGACCTTCCGCGGCTCCGTCTGTCACCTGGGAAGGGTTTGGCGTGACCCTTCCACTGTCGGTGGGACCTGGGTCCTCTGTCCATCTTTCTAGACAACCTCTTTTTTTTGAGAAAAGAGCAACTGTCTTGTGCCACACATGCACACACGATGTAGGGTGTGTAGTGTGTGTGGACCCGGACACTTCCTTTTCAACATTTTCATGATGAACATCATGGGGAGAAAAAAAACAAAATGGTGGTCTCTAAGTGGGACTCGAGTGTTGTAGACTCTTCTTTGGGGGTGAAGGGGGAAAGTGTACATCCCACAGGCGGCAGACTTTCTGCCCTCCACCTGCCCTTCCAACCAATACGTCCAAGTAGATTAGAAGCTCTTGTGGAAATCCTTACAAATGAGAATAATAACTCTTGTGTTGATTTTTTGTTGTTGTTCTAGAACATGGAAACAGGCAGTGAGAGCCCACTGGTAAGTGTCAACTCGCTCTCCGCTGAGTTAATGCCACCCATGTGAGTCATGTTGTCATTGCCAGGGAAGAAGGGTCCCACACCCACAACTCAAGGGAGGAAAGGTTTAGCTCACGGTTCCAATGGCTGAGTCAGTCAATGCATACTCAGCTGACCGTGGTAGGAAGCTTCAGGAGTGGCCAGGCCTTGTCACAGCAGGCTCAGGAAGAGGAGAGACTGATTGCAACAGAGCTGAGCACGAGAATATACTTGATCTGGTCAGATCCTCACTGATCCACCCCTCCTGACCTGCCTCTGCCTCTGCACAGCACATGAAACCATTGAATTATGCCCACAAAATTCAATGAACCCCCTACCCAAATCCAACCACTTTGGGGGAACATTCCAGATCCACATTGTAACCTTCCAGTCCTGGTTCCCAAAGATTCATGGCCACAATCAATTGCCAAATGTCCAGCTGCACCATCTCCTCTGAGACTCAAAGCAAAGTCTTCACCAGGAGGCAGAGTGAAAATCAAGCAAAAGTTAAATACTTCTAACATACAACGGCACAGGATAAACATCCTCACTCCAAGAAAAGGAGAAACCGGAGAACAGAAAGATTTCACATGAAAGCAAGACCGAAATCTGCCAGGGCAATCATTAGTTCATCTTCCCTGGTGGCCTTGCCAAGTGCCACGGGGTTCTCTTTCTATACCACAATCTTTAGCCGGAAAGCACGCACCAGCCCAAACACCGGGTTAATAAGCGCGCCACACCTAATCTCAGCTTTGGGTGAATTCTCAGGCCCTTCTGGCAAAACTGAAAAGTTTGTGAATCTCTTTGCTGTACTCTTTTCTCTGGATGTGCAGAGGAGAGCTGGTTTGATGCCATCATGTTCAGCCGCCTTGACACTTTTTCCACCAGATTAATGTGAGCACCATCTGTCGTCTCCGCTGCAGACCAGGCCTGAGGACGTGGGCAAAATGCCAACGCACTTTATCCCACAGAGCAGCAGGCATAGCTTGTACAGTGGTTGGCAGTGGAGTCCTCCTTCCCGTGTGGAAGCTGTTGTACCTGGCCTTCAAGATCTACACCTGTCTGAGCATTCTGGTCTTCTCCGTGTAATCCCCCATTCATCACGTGTGGCTCATGGCATTTCATGGCTTCACCAGCTCACATTTCCAAAACTTTCCAAAATCCTCCCACACACCCGTTTCAATGGCTGCCCAACCACTGGATCAGTTCAGGTCACAGTGATGACCCCACTCCTGGTACCAATTTCGATCTTCGTTACAGTCTCATTCTTGACACCCACCATGGAAAGGAAGGAGAGGTTTGTGTTAGCTCCCGACTTCGGGAGGTCCTGCTTCATTCATGGGTGGCTGGCAATTCCAGAACGGTATGGCATGGTGGACAGCCGAGCCAGGGGGAGAGAGGGGAAGAGAAAGAAAACCGGTACATGTCATCATAGCGGGAAGTGAAGCAACTGGAGAGGAGCCCCGGCTAAAATATTCCCTCCGGGCCACAAACCTCGATGATTCACCCCCTCCTGACCACGCCCTGCCTCTTAACACGAGGTGAAATGAATCCATCCCTGATCCACTTGGCCCAGTTAAAAAGAAATACATGAAGCTCTTGGTGGTGGCCACATCTCAGACCCAAAAGATGATATATTCATCACTGTTCTTGTTATTTTGAGACGTGGTCTTACCACACTGCCTAGTCGGGGTTCCACATGGGTGATCTTCCTGCCTCAGCTTCCTGAGTGACTGGGGTCCCAGGCGTGCACTGCCACGCCCAGCTAGAGTGTGGCTTGGATTGAGTCACAGAACTACCCTCCCTGGCGTGTCTGTGGACGGTCTGGCAGTGAACCTGTCGTTGATCGTGCCCTGCGTCTTGGCCACGCTCATGGAGACCTGGCAGTTAACGCTCTGCCTCCCCGACTCCAGATCAACGTCGGAGGGAAGATGGTGAATATTTTCAACTTCACCAGTCCTGCGCCCCGGGCCAAGCACAGAGTGCGACTGAGAGCCAAAGATTTCCTGAGAGACCAGTGGAGTGCCTGGAGCCAGCCTGTGGAGTTCGGTAAGGGCCGCTAGTGGGCAGCAGAGTGCGTGTACGTGAAGAGGGACGTTTATTTAATTATTTCAGCCCAGGGCTGACCCGTGGGCAACACTTTGAGCCCTTTTTCTTTCTTCCTGTATATTTTATTTTGAGACAAGGTCTAAGGCATCCAGTTCTTCTCAGGGGTTTAATTGAGTTAGAACACAGGACCCCACACACATGTGAGACCCACAGGATCCCATAGTCAAGATGGCGGAAGGGCACAAGCTGGAGACTGAGGGTCTGGAAATCTGCTGTGGGCAGCAGGTGGGCGGCACTGCTGGCCAGAGACTGGGCGTAGAGGAGAACACGGAAGAGGGTGTGAGGCGCAGGCCAGCATGCAGAGGCCGAGGCGAGGGCTCCGGCTCTTCTGCAACAAGACAGGGAACATCCGAAGCCTTCCCCTTCCCTCCCTTTCACTCTGGGAGGCTGAGGCAGGAGGATCTCAAGTTCGAGTCCAGCCTGGGCAACTTCCTGACTTAGCAAGGCCCCATCTCAAAATTAAAAACAGTCCGAAGATGGAGCCTTCAGCTTGGTCTTCATGATAAAAATCAATTTATTAATTAAAGTTGAGCACCATGACTATCACGGGGACTGTGGGACTTTTCCTTTGGGGTAATAACCCCTGGAGCATCAGGGTCCCCTGACAGAGTGTCCGGATATTGTCACTCTGGACAGTGACAGTGTCACCCAGCGACCACTTGAGCTAATTCACATCTCTGCAACCCCTTTTATGCAGACTAAGTATTTTTTTT
>PVKB01006908.1:0-48284 GCA_004027205.1 Ctenodactylus gundi | reverse complement strand
ATATTTCTAAGATATCTGAAGAATTGTCCAAATTATTCAGATATTTTTCTTATCACCATATTATGTTTACACTGTATAGCTAATTGTATTTTCTAATTTTTAAATAACACCATCAATTATGATAATAAAATTTTGAGGATAAAATTAATGTTTGAAGATTTAAAAATTTTAAAGTTTATTTTTCAATTAAACAGTAAAATTTTTAAGCAAGAATCTGAATATATTTTCAAGAATTCAGTGCACACATATAAACAATTATAAGAGTAGAAAATATAATACAATATGTTAAGGACACAAACCTTTTTAAAACTGCCAATCTTTTTGTACTAAATCATTTTTCATTTTTTAATATAAATGCAATTCAATTATATCGTATTCTACTTGTACATTGTTGATTCGTTTAGCTTAAGTTCTACAAAAAGTCATTAAAGTCATTGCATTTTGTGTTCATAAGCATAACTGGATTTCATAGTTCACTTTCTCATATTTTTGTGTTTAATTCTAGGTCTAAAATTTTCTAGTCTTGTGTGAACTGAATTTGAGAAAAGAATCTCTTTTATCTTCTGAAACTTTCTGTAAGACTAGCACTTTTCAAGACTTAATTCTAGTTTGTCAGGGAAATATCTTAGTTATATTTATTTTTCCAATGTATTGTAGATAATTAAAACATACACAAATGTCACATGTTTGCAAATACATTCGATCTTCAGGCTAACCAAAAGTTTAGAAATATAAATTAGGATGAGCATTTAGCTGACGTACTTGTTCAGTAACGGATTGATCGGCCTTAATTGTGGAGTCTCACATTCAAAACTTCAGGTTTGAGGCTGAGAGTTTGCTCAGACACTTTCCCAAGTGTGGCTGAAACTGCACCGAGTCAATATAAATAGCTTCACCACTCAGCTTCCATCATTATCAATTTCTGACCAATCTTGATGTACATACTCTATCCACTTCTGTTACTTTGAAACAGAAATCAGTAGTCGTATTATTTTATTTATAAACCATTAGCAATTATCGCAAAGATACAAGGATTATATTTTCCTCACTGTTTTAGTGTATAGAAATGTGATTGAGATTGATTTTGGTGTATTCATTTTTGTTTCCTGTGTATTCATTTTGTATCTCGTGACTATCCTCAGCTCACTTCCTAGTTCTTGAAGGTGATTTTGTTTGTTTGTTTTAGTCATACTTTGAGACTTTTTAATGAGATAACAATGGTTACCTGTAAAGCGAAAGAATTTTATTTTTTTCTGTCAAATTTGTATGTATTTATGATTTTTCTTCTTGAGTATTGTGATAGCTGTAGCTTGCAGGATTATGAGAGATAAGAGAGGTAAAATTCTGCATCCTTGTCTCATTTTTAGGTTGTAAGGAAATCTTCGTTATTTCAGCTTTTGGCATGATGATAGTTTTATTTTATTTTATTTTATTTTGGATATTCTTTAACAAATTGAAGTAAATTTCCTCTATTAATATGTTGAGTTTTGTTTATGAATACGCATGTTTCTCCAATGTTTCCTTGTACCATTTTAGTATTGTTAAATTTCTTTGACTGATTTTCAAGTGTACAATAAACCTTACTTGCATAGAACAAGTCCCTCTTGGAAATGTTATATATACATTTTATACACCACCAGATTTAAAAGGTCGATATATTGATGTAGATTGCTGCCTGGGTTTGTAAGTGACATAGTTTTGTAGGGATCATTTATTTATTTATGTACGTGGTGCCATTTTTGTTTAGTTTGGGGCTTGTAAAATCAATTGGTAAGTATTCCTCAGGTTTTTGTAGCATTAATGGTAATCCCTTACATGTTTGGTAGGATTCTTCAATAAAGCCATTTTGGCCCATGCATTTTTTTTTGAGAATTTTTAGGCTACAGATGCAGTTTTAATGATAATAGCAATCTATCAATAGTATATTTCACTTGTTTGAATTTAGCTAGTTGCTTTCTGAGAAATTGGTTAATTTCTTGTAAGTATTGAACTTAAGAGCATAAAGTTGCTTACTGTTTTCCCTTTTAACCTTTTTAATGACCACAGGATTCATACAGTTATCCCCTATTCAGTTTGTGATACTGATATTATGTGCCTTCTCTCATCTTCTTAAAATCTTGCTGGAGGTTTCTAAATATTATTGATTTTTTAAAAAAAAGAATCATGTTTCAGTTTGATTGATTTTTTTCTGTTGATTCATATTTTCAATTTTATTGATTTCTCCTCTTTATAAATTTCTACCTACTGTTAGCTTTGGGTGTAGTTTGCTCTTTAGCGTGTTATTGAGATAAAGACTTAGATTACTGATATGTAAGTTTTGTTAGAAATTAAATTAATTTGCAGCATTAAAATTGTTCGTAAGCATTAGCCTAGTTATCAATATATGTCTACCTCAAGAGTTGGAGCTCCTACTCTAAATAAAGCATATGTTGTTACAATATGTTATTTAAGTCTAGTGGGTCATTTATTTTCTATTACTCTTAGCTGTTCAAAACTCAGGCTTTGACTTGACTGTGCTTAGCAAGTGTAGGAGGCCGAGTTCGCAATGCGCTGCACCCTCCTCTACACAGTGTTCTTCTTCAACCACCGCCTTACAGAGTTTAGTCTGTACAAGAACACTTGCAATGAAGTAGTGAAATAGAACTCGGAAAATCATATAATAATGTTAAAATTTTCAGTCTTGTGGGTCCACATTACTAGTTGTCTTTGGCCATGTTCAGTTTACAAGCTTCAGGTTATTTACATATGATTTAATACCACAGGCGTGTTAAAACAGTATGAAAAAGATTGGTGACACACTCACCATCAGCGAGTAGCATTAAGTATTCACTAGTGCACATTGAGTATAAGGCTCAGCTTCGGTAACTGGTATAAAAGTACTAGAAGACATTGACTTTGGGATCTAATCTTTCACGTGGCATACAATTTGGTTTTTGTGGTAAACAAACTCCTAAAATTTCACCTTTAAAATCAACACACTAATTAATTTTTTTATGTGTTAAACATGTGCTACCTTAAATACTGGAGGTAAAAAATTTTGTCCTGATGTTCCTCAAATTGATACAGGTAGACTGTAGTAGCATTTATAAGTACCTCAAATTGAAGACTCACAGCATTAGATTGTTATTATTGTTGTTTTGCTTTGCTTTATTTATTTATTTATTTATTTATTCTGAGACTGGGTCTCACTGTCTAGTCCAGGGCTGGTCCTAAACTCACTTTGCAGCCCAGGCTAGCCTTAGACTCACAGTAATTCTTCTGCCTCAGCTTCCCAAGTACTGGGATTATAGCTATGTGCCACCATTCCAGCTTTAGATTTTTTTTTTTTTAATTTCAAATGAAAGCAAAAAGTTCGCTCTTTGTAAAATAGTGTTAGATGCCATAAAATTTAGCTCTGTGATAACTGATCGCTGCCAATAGTGTGAGAATCTTATAAAGCATAATACAAAGGGAGAACGATAACAAATATATTTCTAAATAAAAATATATAATACCTACCTAAGTCTGAAAATAATAATAAATCATTATCAACAGATATGTCATTATTTTTATAAGTAGTCTTTATATTCTAAATAGCTATGAAAATTTCAAACATTTTAAGTTTGGAAGATCATGTATCATATTTTTGAAAGTTTATTTTTTATACCGATGAATGAATGATAAAATTTTCAAATGGGATCACAATAAGTTATATTTTGTACCTGATAATTTTCCTCAGAAATTAAATTATAGATTATGACAGTTGAAGCATCAGGTTAAACTCTAAAACTTTCTCTAACTGTTAATACAAAAAGGGATGTTAACCATGAATCTTATTAAATTATTCATTTTGTTTATAACAATCTGGGAACTTAGTTGATAAAATTTGGAAGAATTGAAGTGCACAGAGTGGAGAGTTGCAGCCACAGTAGCATTTGTGTTTGGTTTGTCCAGTCCTCGAACAGAAATATGCAAATGCGAGGTCTCCTTAGCAGAATACTACAGAATACATGGGGGAGAAGTTGTCCTGATATAGCACTTACTGCATTTTGGTTTAACAAGGCACATATTTTCTGTAAATTTTTTCAATCACAATATTTAAAATCACATTTTATTTGGGTTAGCCTGATTCAATCTACATTGATAATATTAAATACATGGGACAATGTAATGAGCTCATTTATCTAGTGTTATTGTGTTTTCTGAATAAATATTGTTGATTTCTTTTCATTGGCAAAATGGCCTAAATTGAGACATCATTCTGTGTGTTTTCCTCTAAATATCATGAGCTGCTATTTAAAAATGGACTGAGATATTATCAATTAGAACTAAACAGCCTTTGGCACTCATATCCTCCAGGCAGTTCACACAAGCTTAGTTGGCAAAGGATGTGAGGTTTCTTTCTAACAATGCTTCTTAGAAATTTTAACCACTGTAGAGATTGTCCAAATGTTGTATATATATATACAGTAAAGCCAAAATACTGCTTTTTAGAAAATGTTTAAGACATGTTGAGATAAGAGGACCAACTTTTGTAATGGAATATGAAAACAAGGGTAATTTTAATACACACTTTTATATTCTTAGCAATTTACAAAAGTAAGCAGAATTCCATACTCATATTTAGTGAGTTTTGTGATTATAAGTTTCCTCAGCAAGATATCTCAAAAGCAGTGTAAAATGTTTCATTTTCCATGCCTGTAACTTGACTGATCAAAGCCTGCATGCTTTTTTGTTCTCTGTCTTTAATCATATAAATCTTAAATAGTTATATGTCATTCTATTTTTTATCTTTGTACTTCTACAGTGGTCATACTTGCATTTTTAGTAAGTCATGATTCTGAAATTAATTTGTACTCAATCTAAATGAGAAAAATAGATTCAATGAAATATAACCTACCAAAAATATTTGTCACACACACACATAAGAGCCTATAATATTTGCAAAGCCAAAAACTTGTCCTAAAGTGCTAATATAGTATTTCCAAAGTTAAAATCTAGGCTCAAGGGATGCAAATTATATCAAATCCTAGAAATCAACAAAAGTTTACAAATTATAGGTAAACACCCATGGAAAATTTCTCCAGCCACCTTCAATTTCACATTTGCTGTGGCTCTCTCAAATGTGTGGTCCTTTTGAATTTGCTACCCAAATATCTCATGCATGGCTTTCTGTCTTAAGATGGGTATCCCAAAAGGAGGTAATTTTCAGCTCTCTTCCGGACTCCAAAGTGAAAAAGCTCCCCTCATCACCGTATATTTTTATTTCTAGTTTGACTAATTTATTTAATTGCCTAACCTGGAATTTTGAGTTTTGTTTTCATTTTTATCCCTTTTCTCTTGGTGAGCTTAGTACACCTAGACAATGTTGCAAAATTGAACTCAATATCTATGAAATTTTAGATTTCCATCATTAAAATATAATATTGTGTGGTTCTTTACATTTTATATGTTTTCCTTTGCTTCATACAAGCATATATAAAATAAGGAACATATCTATGTGGACTGGACAATGCCTTCCCCAAAGTTCCACTTTCTGATGCTCAAAAACAGTTTCTCTGCTATGTTACATGGAATACTTTGTGGTGGTTACATTAGGTTTTTTTTTTTTGATAGAGAAAATGTTCTGAGTTATCTTAGGTAGGGCTAATGTTATCCTAAGAGTTACTATAGGAGGAATGCAAGAGCGTCAGACATAGAATGCTTGATGATAAAAGTGACAGAGAGGAGAGAAAATCCCGGTCCTGGGGTTGATGATGGAGGAAGGAAACACAAGCCAAGAAGTGGAGAGAGCCAGGTGAAGCTGAAACAGATAAGGAGGTAGATTATCTCCTAAAGCTCCCAGAAAGAAATGCTTACTTGATTTAGTTCTATAAACCTGAATTTGTCGTTTGGCCTCCATAACTGTAAGAAAATAACTTTTTATTTGCTTAAAACTATACATTTTTGGTAATTTGTGATAATAGCAATACAAGGCAAATAGAATATCATCCATATGAGTATACATACACACACACACACACACACACACACACACACACACACACACACATATATATATATGCACAAGTATGTATAAATGGATAGGACGCACACACACAATCTGTTCATGGGCATGAAACATGCTTCCAGTTTTCTGAGTCTGCTTGTGGTGTGTGGTTTTCTTTAATTTAAGCAATACTGCTCTGGGAATTCCTTACTGTGCTTCTCTACATACTGGTTTAGCAATTTTCTTTTACTATATCTGAAAGTAGAATTATGTCAGAGTATAGTAAACTATGTACAAGAATAGTTATTCAATTTACACATTACCCATGATGTATAGGGGCTAGGGTTAGCCTTTTTAATTTAAATCAGACTAGGAATAGTGAAATGCTACTTTGTTGTGGCTTTCTTTGAGTTTTTGTAAACTCTTCTTTAAATTGGTAATATATTGTTTTAGAATTTTGCTTCAAATTTATTTTATTATGTCATGTTTTTATCTACTAGTATAAATTTGAAAAATATTTAAATGACTCCTGAAAAAGGGGGATTGAAATTATTTTCTGATCACATATTTTCCAATTATGAACAACATATTACTAATTTTGTTCAGTTTTCTTCATATTGTTTTGATCTTTAAATACTGACACAATGTTCAAAGTACTTTAAATAGCAATGAAAATTAATTTTTACATTTGCTTTTATAAAATTTTATGTGTTTTCAGGCAGAAAGGATGATATTTCTGAAAAAAATCATCATAATAGCAGTAAATATTCTGTGTTCCATCTTGACTTAAAATTGTTTCATTTTGTATGAATGTTTTGAACACATTTTTGTAGATTTATATTTTCCATGTAAACAATATTCCAGGTAAATACTGCTCTTTTATATAGTTACTATTTTCTCTGAGCTGCTACAATATTTTTATAATGCAGATGTCATGAATTTAAAAATTGTTTTTTTCTGCAACTGAGATTATTTTCTGTTAAACTGTTAATGTGGGAAGTCTAATTCCCTTAATATTGAAATTTATGAAACAAAATGTTGTCATATAGAAATAAATTTTATTTGGGGGGAAGGGTCAGGCTCTGTAGTCCAGTACAGGCTGGGCCTGAGCTCACTATGCCTTGGAATAGAATTCATGGCGGTTCTTTTACCTCAGTATCCCAAATACTAGAGTTTCAGGTATGCAGCACCTCACTGGGCTTACCATTATGTGGTGCTAGGAAATTGATCTCAAGGCCTTGTACATAGTAGGCATTTTGATCATAGAGTTATGCAATCAGCTGTATTAATATTTTGTTGAGCAAATTGTCATCTATATGGATGTATAAGCTTTTTATTTTTTGTTTCTTTGGGACAGAATCTCTCTAAGTGCCGTATGCTGGTTTCAAACTAAAGGATTTCTTGCTCAAACTCTTTACCTGTGGCATTACAAGTATGCCCCACTGTAACGACCTTCTTAGAAAAAGCTTTCATTGTTTTAGGCTTAAGGAATTGCCATGTACATACAATAAATTATTTTGTGGTCTTTTCATTCTTAAAGGATCTTTGATATTTAAAAACTATTTTTTAATCAAATATGTTCTAAGTTGTTAAAATCATTCATGTTTTCTGTTTTCTTTGGGGAACGTATTTCAAATATAAAACAGAATAATATTTTACTGCAGAATGCACTGTTGCATCAAAGTGACTTAATTAAATTTGTGATATGCTTTCTTTCCTTATTCTGTGTTATTTTTCTTCTGTCCCTTAAAAGAATATATATATATTCTCAACTCATTAGAAAGCCCAGGCTGGCCTTGGACTCACAGCAGCCCTCCTGACTCAACCTTCCAAGTGCAAGAATAGATGTGTGCCACAAAGCCCGGCTTATATGGTGCTGGTAAATCAAACTCAGGTATTTAGAGCTTGCTAAAGAAGTGCTTTAACTGCTGAGCCATTTCTCCAGCCCTAGAAGATACATATTTTATGTGTTGTTTTACTTCTTAAATTATCTTAGTGGTTTTGGATATTATTTGTGTATGCATAGAATGTATGTCATAGAATGAATAAGCATTTAGAATATATTTTTCTGACATTTAAAAATATTGTGACTTATTAATTAAGAATGTATAAATTCTATTTGTGTTTAATAGTGGTTTAGAAGCCTTTGAAACTGTTTTGGGAAGAATTTGTAAAGGTTTGGAGATGCCTAGAGAAGCCCTTAAAAACTGTAAGCAGAGCTGGACTGACAACACAGATGAGAAAACCAACGCCAGGAGTACTATAGATCATTTCTATTACCTTATCGCAATTAATTTATTTATATTTTATATCTGTGTTTAAAAATGCTACCTGAGGCTGAATTTAAATCTATCAAGAGGCTAAAGTAATAGTTTAGTGGTTAAAGCACTTGCCCAGCAAGCCCAAGGCCCTGATTTTGATTTCCCTGGATTTGATAAGCCGTCATGGAGGCACTCAGCTGTAATTCCAGCACTCAGGAAGCTAAGGTGGGAAAATCGCTTTTAGTTCATCAGTCTCAGCTATATAATGAGTTCAGGACCAGTCTGTACTTCAGAGTAAGACTCTATCTCAAAAACAGACAAACAAGATTAGAACTAAACTATTGGAGGATATTCCAAGGCAGTTGTATAGATAGGTTGTGGCATTAATACAGCAGGTTGCTTTTAGCCAAAAGGATAGTGAGGATTAGGCACAAAGAGCATATAGAAATGTTTGGAAAAAAATCAGGTTGGCCAAGACAGAAATACACATGATGTTGGATCTGAAGGAGGTGTAGTTGCAAAGGGGATCAGTACCATTAAAAAAAAGAATGTATTTTGCACTTGGACATGAAGATGGATGCCTTGAGGTCATCATATCAGTCTGCAAAACCCCACCTATTGCAGGCTCAAGAATTAAAAAAAAAAAGTATAACCCTTTCATTGGAGAAAGCATCACTCATCTCCTTGGTGCTCATTAAAAACAAAAACAAACAAACAAACAAACAAAAACTGTAACATAGGGAATGGACTCAAAGGCCACTGCAGCCACTGTCCAATGGGGCATGGCTCCTGCTTGAATGATTAGCAGACTTCAGTGCAGTCTTCATCATTCTGGTCTTTTAAGCATGGCATAGAGAATGAAGGACTTATGAGGTTTTGGAGTCATTCACCCAGATTCCAAAGGAAGCCCCGGGGCCTACAGTAATCCTCTTGCCTCAAACTCCTCTGAGTGTTGAGATTATAAGTGTGTGCCACTATGTCCAGCTATTATGTGGACATAGTGCTTGAGTCTAGGGCCTTGTGCTTCCTAGGCAAGTGCTCTAATCACTGAGATTTGCTCCCAAACCCAGAAAAAAAAAAAACCTAAATTATTTACTTTTTGTATTTATATTTGGGAAAATAAGAGGAAAACACTTTTAGGCAAGTTGGCGATGTTATATTATTTGTCATTCAGGTTACTACATGGGAAAGTATTTGAGAATATTAATTTCTGAATATGCCTCTAAAAATCATTTTTGTTTATTCATCCATGTGTCTATGCAAGTATCCATTCATTAACTCAAAAAAATTGGCTTATTTTATTGTAGAGCATATATCTGCAAATGTTAGAGGCAAAAATAGTGTCTAGGTTCAGGGTTAGTATTTTGTTAAGAAACAGGCAAATGGACAAATAAATCAATAAGTATTCAGTGGTCAAATGCAATTAATGTTAAGTGCTATAGGAAATAATGAAGCATCTGGAATGGAGGTGAGTAGCTGCTGATTCTGGTAAGATTTTCTAATAAAGGGACAAATGAATAAAGACATGAAAGTAGAGAAAAAAAGGAGCCACATGTACACATGAAGGAAGATTATTCCAGAAGAAAGAACAAATTCAGTAGTCACCTTTTACTCAGGCGGAATATTTTTAAGGTCCCTCAGTGAATTCCTGGAACTATGGGTGATACTTAACCTTAGGAAGCTAAGTATAAGTTTTGTATATATGAACCTCATAACACTCTTGTCCTAACTTCTTAGTTTGAGGTACTAGAGGCCAGCCAAAATGTCTTTTTCCTGCTTCAGGATCTCACAGATTAAAAAGTCATTCTTCCTTACAGACTTTAACAATTTCTGCAAGTATTTTTTTCTTATTAAGTTTAACACTTTAACTTTTTTTAATCAAAAAAAGCACTTCACCCTTTCTCTTCAGCATATCTGTATTGCCAGCATTGCTATTTTTACATTTTCAACCGTGATTGAACTATATGGAGGTGATTTGATCATTTAAGAACTTTGATACCGTGAAGGTCAATCTGATAACAGAGATGCCTGTTTATTGACTAATGGTGCAAAGCATATACAGGTGCATGCAGCGGATAAAGTGATGATTTATGTCCCTGGCGGGAAGGAATACAATTCATGAGAGGTTTTGTTACTTATTTATAACGTGTGTGTATCTGCAAGTTGGAGGGGATTTTGTAAAAATGAAAAGAAGGTCTGGGGCCATAGCTCAGTGCTTGCCTAGCCTGTGCCAGTCCCTGAGTCAAAATCCCCAGCACTGGATAAATATTAGCCAACTGTGCTGGCACACACCCGTGGACCCACTGTGGGTAATTGTGCTTCCAAGTCCCAACTCCCTTGGGCCTCTGTGCCAAGTTTGTGTCTCTAGGAGCTTGAAGAATAAGTCAGAAATGACATGAGACAGGTTGTGAAGAGAATACTTACTTGAGAAAAATACAGAAGAGAAAGAACGAGGACAAAGCTTCTGCCAGTCAGAAGGGGGGCCCAGAAATGTGGGTTGCCCATGTGGCTCATTGTCTGGGGGCTTTTATAGATGAGCTGCTTAAGGGGCTGTCCTTTGCTAAGCAGCTCGGTTGCTAAGGCTGGTTGCTATGCTCTCCATCCTTAAGCAGCTGCTGAAGCCCACCCTGAATCAGCTTTTCAATTTCTCTTCCTTTAAAAATATTTTGCCCTATTGTCTTTTAACTACAAAACGTTTATTTGCTAAGTAGTTCCGGGGGGTGGTCAGCTGTAGGTATAACTAGGTCCTTCTCTATAATCCTGCTTTCCGATAAATTCTCCTTTTTTAAAGGAAACTGTATCCTTTACCACCTACCACCCCACCATCTCCTGTCACATCAGCATTCAGGAGGCTGAGGCAGGAGAATTACCGTGAAATCAAGGACCTGACGACCTAATATTCTCCCTTTATTTTACTTGATTTTCATTGGCTATAATACATAGGTACCTTTAGAATTCTTTGAGCCTTCCTAGTATTATAAAGTATGCAATAACTAAAGAAAACTATGGAAAGTTCTGGAGGGACTGTGCCAATTTGTGCCAAGTTTGGCTTATGTGAATTATATTTACTTGGAGATATCATTATGCTCAATATTAAGATGGATACATTTTAAAATATTAAAATGTATAGCCATCTCAATAGGTAGTTACAGAAATAACATTTATATTGAAAACAACTATTTTCACAAATAATAAAATGGCAGGTGTATAGCATTATTTCATGTTGCATATCCAGGTCATGTGACAGTGATCTGACTCTTCTGGGTCTAGTCTCAGTGATCCACCCATTCCAGGTGAGGCACCAGTGTTCCCCCTCTTCTGACCCTTCCCCACCTCTTAACAACACAGAGGTCCATATCTCTTCTACAACATCCGAATACATGAGACTTTTGTGGGATATTCCAGATCCAAACCTTGATACTGTGTCATTGTATTTGAGAGTATGTAATTGGCTTTTTGAGTTTCATAGGGGATCACATCTAGGACTAACTGTGTATCTTAGAAAAGACTTTTGGCTTATACATTTAAGCCATGTTGGGGCCTTTTATACTTCAGGCAAGTGATGCAAGTATTTTTGGTAGTGTACAAGATAGTTACATCATGTCAGGTGGAACTGGAACTATGTCCTTGTTATTGCCTTTATTTGGAGAATAAGAGACAGTATTCTTAAGTTTTATATAATACTGCAATGATGTCATAGTAGATAAAAACAATCCAAACAACTTGCTTCTTGGTGGAGGATGGATAAACTGTAGCTTATGTAACACTCGTGTTATTAAAACAAAAGTTAGTAAGATGTAAAAAAAAATAACCTCAAAATAACATTAGCTAAAAAGTTACAAAATTACATGCATATAGGATGCCACTTATGTAGTTTTAAATGCAGAACAACAGTATACGTTATATAAGTTCATGTGGGAACCATCCGGAACAAGGGAGTTATCCCAAAAGATGAAAAATGATGAATGTAAAGTGGAGCTTTAGCCATATTGTTTACAGAGACCACTGGCAAAAGATATAAAAAAATTAATCTTTCCTAGTGAGTATGGGCTATTGCTGGGTCTTCGTGTCTCTCCCTTCTTCAACATTAAAATAATTTCAAAGTTTAGAGAAAAATACAATTTAAAGAAGTAATTTCCTCAACAATTTAAGAATATCAGCCCTATTTGAATATTTACTCTGATATGTTCTTCAACAGAAACATGAAATATGAAAATTAATATACCATGAATACTTAACTTCCACTGAAGTCTTAAGAATGCCTTTTTTATTTATTTCGAAAGCTATTGAAAAAAGGGTCATCTCACTTTGCATTTATTTATTATAATTTCAGTCTTTTTCTTCATTTTCTTTCATAATCTTGATACTTTGGTGATGACAGGTCAGTAATTTTACAGTGTGCTTGGATGTGTTTGTGTTTAACATAATAAGAAACAAAATCTACCAAATCAAAAAACTTATTCATAAAACTAGGAGAAAAAAAAAAGTTTTAGTTTTTTACTGAGAAAGTTCTAAACCAGAATGAGTCACAGGTAATTTACTAAATGATTGTAGGAGAGAAGGAAATTATCTTATTTTTCAAGTCTGTGTAATTCATTGTATGAATTTTCTCTTATTAAACAAAGAACAATATCTTCAGCATACAAGTGTATTATTCACTTTATCCTTGCTAGGACAAAATCCTTGCTACTTAAAGGAAAAAGAGAGTTTAATTTGGCTTACAGTTTCAGAGGTATCAAGCAACAGCTGGCTCAAAGGCACCAACATCATGGCAGTAGGGTATGGAAGAAGTCAGCTATTCAACTCTTGGCACCTGGGCATCAGAGAGAAGAAGAATAGAACCAGAAAGACAGAGGCCAGGCATCAGGTGTAGTCTTTGTATCTCCACTACTTCCTCCCCCAGAAGTATATCTAAGTGTGCTTTCCTAATCTCCTAGGCACCTCTCAAGGCAGCCAAGTTGACGAGATTAACTGCTGCATTCCAACTCTTGTCAACTTGGCATCCAAACGTTAACTCCCTACCCTACAAATTTTATTTATTTTTATATTTCCATTAATCCTTAAAAATTCTACTCAGTTTGCTAATGTTTAATGCCACCTCATGATTAGTCTAAAGTTCTCTTCCTTTGACAGAAATGACAAAAGATGATTTTTGTCTTTTTATTTCGTGCTATATGGTGGTATCTGATTTCCTCATATGTCACTGATAATGTCTATTCTGAACAATTGATGAGAGCATTGCTTTCTTCTCTATTTTAAAGTTACTTTCAAGGCTCATTTAAAATCAGTAATAATATTGGAACGTTCCCTTAAAAGGAGATATTACTCATAGTGCTCTTGATGTATTACATTTTTCTTTCAGTAGGAACTTGTCAGGTCTATCTTTACTCAATAGGACATAATTAATTCATGTAGTTATTTTTACTGTCAATTGTTTCTGGTTCGAACAATAAAAATCATTTTAATTTAACAAATTTTCCTTTTATTATAACATATGTTGTTGGAATACTTCCTTTCTAGCTGATGAAAAACTGATATACCAGGATATTTTTCCTTTTTCTATTAGAACATTGCAGTCATTTGTTTTTCCAAGAAGCTTCCCTAGTTTTTAATGGACACTTATTTATAGAAAACAATATCTTGGTGCTAAATATGATCAGTGACATTAGTTTGTCACTGTTTCCTGTCTCTACTGTAGAAACACCTGAAATTATGTATGTGTGACTCCAAATAGTTATAAAATAAATTTACCCTTTTATCTCCAGTTTCACCCAATAACAAGATGGTATTAATCTCAGGTTTTCTGTGTTAATTTTTTTATGACAAATGATCTACTTTTTCTTCTTTATAAATCTAACTGTATCATGAGCCTTTCTAATTCTACCAGTTGCCTCACTGTAACTAGTGGCACCATTATCCTCAAGTCTCCGTTTGAACCACTGCTACCTGTTGAGGTCTCAGCCTGCAGTATGTACTGGTCCTGTACTCACTGTGTACATAGGCTGGACTCAGCATCACAGCAATCCTCTCGCCTCTGGTCCTGTCATATATTCCAGCTTCTCAAGTGCTGGTATTATAGGTGTGAGTCATCACATCAGCCTTATGTGGTACTGGGGAATCAAACCCAGGGCCTTCTGCTTGCTAGCCAAGTGCTATAACTTTTGAGCTCTTCCTTCAGCCCCACTATAGTCTTAAAATATCAAGATCCATCCACGTAAAAACACATGCTCACACACACACACGCGTGCATGTGCACACACATTTCTTGACATTCCTTTGGCAGGAGTATCCAGCTACTCTCAAATTGGGCAACGTACTGAGAAAACTCACATGACTTAATATCCACTTATATTCATGGCTATGGCTGATTATTGGTACATGTCTTTTTGATGAACTCATGACAGACTAAGTACCCAGGGTTTTTTTTACTGCAGGCAGGTTACATAGGCAAAAGATTTCACATGGACAAACTCAGGTATATACCAAAATTCTGCACTCCCAGAAGGAAAGCAGGTGTTCTCCTTGAACCACAGTGTTACTGTACTGTATAGTCTCTCTGACTTGGGAAACCCAGAACACAGACATTTTACAGAACCACATGAAGTGTTTGCTGGAGTTGGGGGTGGGAGGGTCAAAATGGGAAGGAATTGTGAAGTTGATATGATATATATGTGCATAAAATACCCAAATTCATTGTAAACACTATGTATTGCATATGTATATTAATCAAAGTATTGGGAAAATTAAAGTATTAGCAGTAGAAAAGTGCTGACTATTAAAAAACTTCCATAGGGAGTCTCCAATGTTAGGATAATAAAGCCATAAGAATACATTTGAAATTTATGTTTGGCAGGGGATTCCTTCAGTAAGAACATTCCTTTCTGTGTAATTCCTAATATCCAACCTGTAGATTTGTGTGATGCAGTCATCACAGGAATACTTTTAAATTTATAAAGTGCTTCAGATCCTTTAAAATACTGATGTGAATCTGCTTTTCTTATATGATGCCCCAATTTTGGCTTCTGATGTCACTGTCATACCAAGTGCATCTGTCCTTACTTTATTTAACAGTTGCTGACTCCTCTTCTTGCCTGACAAGGATTCTGTGTCTTCGTCTTTATTTTCTGGTATCATGTTCTGTGATCTTCCTGAACTTCATCCAACATGTACCCCAGGTTTTAATGTTCTTTTTCAGTCTTGTAGTCTTTATAGTCTGAGTAGCACAGAGATCTTTAGGTTATTTGTTTACCTACATTTGTAGAATGCTTTTATTAATAAAGCTAACATTTTCAAATAGTTGCTTGCTATCAGCAATATGGTTTCTATGCTTAACTAGAGAATCCAATAATTGAAAATTTACTGCTGCTACATTATAGGACTCAAGTACCTTTTATAAATTTCTGTCTATTTTATTCAATATTTTAAGTAGGTTCTGATTGCATTTCTTCATTCTGTTCTTATCACGTTCATCTTTTCCTTTTTGCCAGCTTCCTGTTTGCTCCCTAATTCCAGTTTCACCAGCAGTGTTAATCTTCATATCATGAATAAACTTTTGCAAATCATACATTGAAAAATAAATAAATGGTAATCCCGTACATTTTATTAATCAGTAATGTTAATGTTATTAATTAAAATAGTTATATTGTGAGAGTGGGCATTATATTTGCTCATACTTTATTCATTCACTTTCCTCCAAAATTTTATTGGAGTTCTTCTTTTTGTTGAAACAATTATGCAAAACACATTATTGCCGAGTTATATACATATCCCGGTTGGAAGGTATTATTTTTCAACTAATAATTGTGGGAGACCACAATATGAAAGCTGCATACATTCTTTAAAATTCATGACCACATAATTATTTTGAACTTCCTCCCAGAGATCATGATTTTGTGATTCCCGCTACTATCACCTAGCCTAAAATGTTCCCAGCCTGTGACTTTCAATGGTAATTATATAAAGCTTATTTTGGACCTATGAAATATTGTTCCCAGTCTCCTAAATCATTTAGTTTTTAATTTTTTTTATATGGGACACCATTCTTTAAGATCATTCATTAAATATGAGTTCAGAATGTTTATAAAGCCTCAAGTGATAAATATATTGAATTCAACAAATCATATTCCACTGGCTAAGGTTTATGAAAGAAATCAGCCAAAGTGTGAAGTGGAGAGTGGGTATATTTCTTGAAGTTGGTAATAATGGTACAGAGACAACAATGTTTCCCTCCTCTTGTTTACCTGTCAGCCACTGTAAATCGTAGACCTCGTCCATTTTAGAACAGGCCATGGTATGGAAAGCTTGCTGAATTTATTGTACTGTAAACACGATACGATACGTATTGTCCAACCTTTTGGAAAAGCTGAAGGCCGGTATTGGGCTGTACTATTCTCACTAAATACTGTCCCTCAAAATAATCATTAAATAGCACATCCATCGTCTCCTGGAACATTTGTCATTTCTTTGTGTGAAAATCACTCAAAATCTTTTCATATTTTTTTCTTTTTAATATTTAATATTTAATAATATTTCATTATTTGTAGTCACTTTCATCTGGAATCAAACATCAGAAATATTCTTACTTAAATAAAAACTTAGTACCCACAGATTAAAGATCCACCTCTTTCTCTTCCTCCCTGGCATCTGGTATCCTTCTCTTAACTTTATGACATCGAGTCTGCACAAAGAAGTGATCTTGCATGATTTTGTCTTTCTGTGACTGCCTTATTTTTCTTACTACAATGAACTTCATATTTATATCTTAAGTAAAATAAATACTTTTACTTTATTACTGAAATCAACCTATGAAATAAGTTTATCAAAACTGTTACAAAGTTGAGGTCAAAACTCTTTTCAGGAAGAGTTTCCTACCATGTGTTAACAAACTTTCATGTGACCTTTGCTTTTGTGAAAAAATATTTACCATCAATTAAATATTTCTTCTTTAAAAATTTGAACTTAAGTGAATCAAAAAATACCATATTGCATTTTGAGCAAGGAGAAATTAAATATAACTCCACTTGGATTATATAAAATAACTTTCACATTTGATATTGAATTTACAAATTTCAAATTTCAGGACATTGAAAACAGAATTTTAAATTGAATCTACAATGATTCTAAAGCTTATAAAATAGCTTGGACTACAGAGAATTAGTTTGGAATGATCATGAATTATAATTTTATTCTATTAGTATTTTTGATACTTTTATACTTAGGAAATATCATGAAATCTATTAGAAAACCTATGTACTTTTGAGAATCAGAATTATTTCAAAATTATATTTAAGATAATAAGTGTATATAAGCATAAAATTGTTGTGGCTTTTGAAAATTGATTTTTCTATGCTGTTCCATCATTTTCCATGTCCTTCTCTGAAAACTGAGCACAAAAGGGAGACTGTCTCATAGAGGGAACACAAATAGTGTTTATTACAATTATATGTAAAAACATTGACTTCAATTAATTCTCAAATGTTGAAAATAATACCTGATGTGGAATTTCAATATGTCATACAGCATTCTCCAAAGACAAATGTTTTACTTTTGATGTTTTCTGAGATAAACTTTCATAAGATAAAACGTAATGAAAAGTAAAATTTCAGATGCTATTTACAATATAAGTGACACTCTCTAGGAAACTCAGGGGCTGGATAAGATAGCCTTATACACATTCCAGATGCAATAGCTGCCCTGGAGGGAAACTGGAATTATTCATAGAAAGGCTAAAAACACACACAAATAAATTTACTTGATACATATTCATCCTGCCAGGTCGACTTAGAATATTATGTAAAATTTCTCATCAAATTATTCGTGAAATATGAATACCCATGCATGTAGATGGAAATACAATCTTGGATGACATCAATAATAGCTAACAATATTAAAAAGCAAGGTTAGAACATAGAGAAATAAGACATTAAAACTGAAACCACTATGATTTTACAGTAAAACATAAGAGTAGCATGGATTTTGATTAATTTTAATTATTCTAGAATTTGAGAAGTAATTAAAAGAAAATTTCAAATAGCCATTCTAGACTGTGCTTATAATTTAGGTATGTGCTGGTACAAATATATAGTGAAGTCAAAGAGATGAAAATAATTTTTTTCTGTAATGTCAAACTTTTCAATATGAAAGGAAATGCTGAATTAGAAAATAGAGCATCTACAAGCTATCACTAAAATTCCAACTTCTTTTAATGTAGTATATAGAAATGGGACTATATGTTATTAAAAACAGAGGCAAATATTTCTCTAGTAAACAAAAACTTTCAGATGTATTAGTTACATTATTAAAAATAAATATTTAAAATTTTCAAGGAATTATTTTAAAATACTTTGTATTGAAGTTATGAATAATTTCTGTTAAGGTGAAAAATACTGAGGAGGCCTAGCTGGTGATAGACAGAATAACCCATTCATTCTATTTGATACTTTCTGCTAGTCACTGTCATAATTCTGTTACTTTGGAAAGCTGGAATTACAATTTGCATAGTCATAATTACTGCCAATCTCTTCCTATAGATGATACAATGAATACAAAGAAAGGGTAGCTCATTTCCTCAAGTTCCACAGTGGGTAAGGGGCCGAGCCCTGCCAGTGACCCATGGTGTCTAGCTCCAGAGTCTGCTTTCCAGTGACTATGAAGTAATGGCTGTAAGGACTAGGGACCTAGGGACGGACTGAGACATATTATGTACACTTGAATTAGTGGGTGTGTAAATGAATGCCTGTCACCTTTTGTTTATTGCAACGGGCTCAAAGGCTGACTCAGGCCTCTGTCCACCATTTCTCTTCAACTAGGACAAACAGAAGTTGAGTTTCCAGCTTATGTTGAAATTGCATCATTATATGTTATGCAACTATTGCGATTAACTGTAGTGTTGATTCATTCGGCTTCAGATACAAATCACGGACTTGCAGAAACTAAGGGGAAATGAGAAGAAAGAAAGAAACAAAAAAAACAAAAAAATCCACACAAATGCCATTCTGAGTGCCTAGTATGTGCAGCTAGTGTCTTTGATATTAATAAGATCATGCCAGAATCATAGAGATTTTGCTAATATGATCACTCATCTTTATTAATATTGTGAATGGTAAATGGAGATGAATGCAGGAAAAGGAGAAAAAGAAGAGGTGGCCAAAAATACATGAAGTCATTCAGTATATGCTTGGAGACGGTTGCCTAACTCTTAGTTCTTGACCTCATGACACTCATGCTACAATTGTAAAGTTATACCTCAAATGATTTGTATTTAATAGTAAAATATGTATTTTAAAATAGAAAGTCTTATAGCTGGTACAGAAGGAGTAAACATGCATGTGCACCAGTTTTCCTCGTTGAACATAACTTTTGTAATACACACGCATACTAAAAAATATTTATTATAAATTGATGGTGCATATAGTATTTTGTTACTTTAGAGCACAAATAGGCACAGTAAACTTCATTAGTGAAGCTGAGGAATGTTTTCCTAAGAAAAAGACAATTGAGCAAAGATCTGCAGAATTAAGCACTAAGTAAAGGTTTTTTCAAGGGATGGCATCTAATGGTCTGGATGATGGCACGTGGAAGTGCTGAAGGTTTGCAAGATTCTCTGACTAGAACACAGGAATCAGGGGCCCCTCAGAGATGAGGTATGGAATGAGGCTGGAAAGCACACACCTCAAAAATCTTACTGACATTTGTATAACTTTATATTTTTTTCTGAAGGCAATGAAAGATCATCAAAAGAATTTAATGAAAGTTTGGATGGATGAGCATGATTAGGTTTTAGACTCTAAAAAGGTGGCTGTATTTATGGTGGTAAACAAACTGAATGGATGGCTAACTAGACATGGGCTTGAATGAGGGGAGAAATGCAGCTGTTTTGGAGGAAACAGAGAGAGAGAGAGAGAGAGGGGGGGGGTACACCCCTCACATACTTGTACTCATATACCAAAGTATAGGAAAATATTAGACTTAATACACACTTTACTTTGAACAAATCATCTTGCATTTTCTTTCCTAACATTTAAAACACAGAAAGTTCTGGAGAATAAAAGATCCTTATGCTCCTCCCTTTGGGTAAAAGCTAAGCTTGTGGATTTGTTTATAAAGAGAGAGCAGTAAATAATTTTTTAAATGAAATACTTTAAAAGAAATGAAGTCATTATCAACCTGCTGAATAAGGAAATGATTCATATTATCCTGGACCACAAAAGTCTCTAGGAAAAATGAATAACAATCCTAATTGCCATTAAAGTCGTTAGAATACACATTAAAATGTTTACTCAAGCTACTTTAGCACCAAATACAATAACAAGACAATTTATTTTTAAGGAGGGATTTTAGTTTACATATAGTAGGCTTCTTGGTTCCAAGTCCTTTATGCTCTCTGTATTCTTTGAAGGTGAGCCTGATAGTTGATGTTTACAGTCTCTAGACACAATCATTTTTGAAAGAAATAATTATTCTACATTTGCAGTGGAGATACACACAGAGAGAACCATACACAAGTTTTAAATGTCAATTAGTGGCTGAGAAAATTCATGAATGCTTCCTGCCCTGGTAAAGTGGGTAAAATAATAAACATGCGAACGTGATATTTTATTATTGGTATTACAAATAGTTGTTGACTATTTTTGATTGTATTTATGGTAAATGTTTTATATGGACAGATTCCCACAATATTCTCTTAATATGTAATAAGCATTATTGTTATCGCTCTTATTTTACAGCTAAGGAAATTGAGTGAAGGTTTAAGTTACTTGGCTAGTGCTTGGAGAAACCAGGTTATAAGAATGAAACATAAATCATTTCTCTAAACCAGGCATCTGTATTCTTACACATTATGCTGTCTCTTCTTGTCATTCAAATCTTTTCTTCAATGTCTCATTCATGCAGATGCCTTCCATGATTACTGTTCGTGAGTGTAGCTGCTCTCAGTTACTCCAGGGAACTCCTAGAACTTAGTGTATGTTCTTCATTGCCACCATCTTACTCACTTGTTGAGCTGGTTATCAGCCATGTGTCTTAATAATGTCTTTTCTATCATATTCCTCATTGTACATGGCCAAGATGCTAGTTCTAACATACGGTATGTACTCCCTAAAGCTTAGTGAGTGAATTCACCATTTTTCTTCTTACTCATCCGAAGGATCTGCTATCATTTAGTATTTTGCTTCTAAGCTTGTATTTTCAGTATGTTTGCTTTGGTTACTTTCTCATTGCTGAGATGGAGTACCCAGCATCCATATATGAGGGGGGAAAATTAACTTTACCTCACAGGTTCAGAAGATCACAGCCCTCTCATGGGTGTGCAGCTGGAAAATGGTTGATTCACATGGTAGGGCTGGAGGTGGATCCAGAGCCAGGGCCAGAGGTTCTCCTGGCATAGAAGACTAGAGTTAGGTGTTGGGAACAGGCTGGAGGAATCTTCCTCTTGCCACCATGCCCCATCTCCCAACAGTACACAATATCAGTAGCTACATGGTACTTTGGTGGGACACTCCAAACCCAAACCACAGCAATGTTTAAGTTCCAAATCCATAATGTCCACATGCTTCTGTAGATACTCACCTAAATCTCACAAATATTTTCAGTGTAACAGATTTAAAGACAATCACCCTCATACCAACTTGGAGAAACATGGAAAGCATGAGCAGTCCTGACAATGGTCTCAAAATGTCATTCTTCATTATTTAAAGAGAAGAACTTTGAAGGAATAGGTGGGCAAGAAGTGCAAAAATCTGAAGATGAAGCAAGCACAACCTGCTGCACCACACAGCAGGAAGTCAGCAAACCCACCAGGCTTCATTTGTGATGCAAATTGCCATTGTTTGATACTTTACATAGTTACTTAAATCCATAGGTCATTAAAGAGGTTGTTTCTGCAAATGACAGGGAATGTGTGCATTACCTCTAAAAATGATTTGCATAGATGTAATATTCTAAATACTTTATGGCTCCTCCCAGTTTTGTAATTCTTTACTTTGTCTACTGCTAAGGGTGCCGCTATCTGGTTTTGTTTTTTTACAACAACTTACTGATGTACTTGCATTTCGGTATTTTGTTTATACTCTGTGGAAGGAAAGATGTATAATAAGATAAGCATGGGATTTCTGTGTTTACCACAATTTGTTGAGCCTGAATTATTCTCAGAATGCAATTTTAATAACTTTAACACCGCTCTTGATATTTCTCAAAATCTAAACTTTATTTCTTCCTCCTCTCTAGCCATGATCTAGCACACTGTATCATGCATCAACTTAGCAATAAATATGGGTGGGAATACATGGATTCCACATGAAGTCTTTATCACCATGTAGCTATGTGATCAGGATAAAGTACATAATATCTTTCTTTTCCTTAAACAACTTGACTATGAAATGGAGAGATATGTGATGTCAATAATAATTATACCTAAACAGTAGGATCGATGCTTATCTTGAATGAATACTTATTGTTAAGTATTGAATCAAATTATTTGCTTTTTAAATATCAGCTATTTCTGTATAGTTGCAGACCTCCATTTTTAGTTCTAAAATATGACATGTTTTCTTGCATCCATATATTATTCCAATGTAAAGCTTACTGCTTTGAAATTCTGTGTACTCTCTTTATTTGGTCAAGATATATATTTTTCTTACAAGTTTCCATATAGCTGTTTCGATTTCAGAAAAGCCTGTGTTTACCTCTCAACAAGTATTTTGATATTTGTTCCAAGATGTTTCTTGTAACTTCCTGAAACTATTTTATCAGCAGTCACCTGGTATAATGTTTCATCACTGCTTGTTTATTGTTAATTTTTCCCCTTCTTTTGTTTAATCTCCTTGAAAGTAGACACAATGCCTGAACATATCTGTACACAATTCTAGCATACTTTTTATTGCAAAAATATGCTCAATCAAATATCTCTTAAACCAAGTCTGAAAGAGAGCTCAATTCAGTAAGGTAAATTGTTAGAGGAGAATATTTTATTCAGAAGCCAGGTCTTTGATATTGTCTGTATTTTGTACTGAGTACTGAGTCTCTCCTTGGGATGGTAACAGTATTATGAATGGTGCCAATCTTTATTTGCCTAACTGCACTCCACGGTGCAGTTTCAGCAAGAGCAACTGTGAATACCAGTTCTCCATCAGAAAAAAAGTATCTATCTATCTATCTATCTATCTATCTATCTATGCTTCATTTGGCTTTTTTTGGTAGTAGAACGTGTGCCATTCTGACACTGAATTTATTTTAAGCACTACCAGGTCCTAGTAACTGTAGTATTTTCTTGAGTGAAGCTATTATTTGTGAAGTACAAAAATGTTCATTACTAAACTTTGAAAACATCAAAGAAATTTGTGATAAGATTCAACTGTTCTTTAATCTTCAAAATCTTTAATTTTGCTCATTTTCTGTTAATTTGGAAAATCAGTACAATCTTACTCTCTAATAATGCATGTGTTTACGCGTGAGTGTGTGTGTGTGTGTGTGAGAGAGAGAGAGAGAGAGAGAGAGAGAGAGAGAGAGAGAGGGAGGGAGGAGGGACTTCTGTGATTTGTAGTGAATATGAAATGATATAGTATTATATCCTGGCACTCCTTCCAAAACAGTGACATTTCATGTGAAATGATTTATAAGACAGACTGAAAATTTTGATAAAAAGATAGCATTGTTGTGGTGAATAGTTTTAACTCAATGATGTCATTGTATTAAATAATAAATGAGTATCCCACTATTTTCAGGACAGTAATCTTTATTGTTTCTTTAGAGCTAGACTCATATTCTATATTTTTATTCAGGATTGAATTTAGACCATTGATATAGATATTATTAAATCCATTTTACAAAAAATAGACCAATATGCTTCATTTTAAAAGCAACTCTCCTTTATTTCATTTTTCCTTCCCCCCATCTTTTTTTTTGCAAAAAAAATCAAGTTATCTTTAACAGCCATGTAAGTCTTTCATTCCAATTAATTTAATATTTAACTTTGCTTTCTAACATTTACTTTGATTGGCCATCAAGTCATGCATTAATTATGGTTAGTCAACCAAAAAGTAATCACTCACTTGAGCTAAATACAGTATTAATACAAGATTTGATTTGCAGAAATCTGATGCAGGCTGGTGCCCTCTCTAGCAAATAGCCTATATGGAAGAATGAGAGGTGGATAAACTATTAAACGAAAGAATATATATTGTCAAATTGAATATAACAAATAAGGAGCATGAGAGATAAAGATGTGAGCTTCCTATTAAGATCAGGGAAATGCACTGATGGTTGCTTGCAAAGTGATGACTTGCTGAGTCCTCACCCCCAAGCCACATCCTTGAGGTGTTAATGTGAGCGAGGATTGTTATTCCCAGCATCTTTTCATTACTCTTTTAAAGACCCAGATGGCCACTTTTGACATTGCATTCAAGGTTTTCATCGTTTAAATTCATATACTCAAATATCTTTGAACATTTTGTTTTTCAAAGATAAAATACAGCACTCCGTGCATTCTTCTCCCCAGAATGAGTATTTTTGCAAATGAGGAATTGGAGAGCACTCTGGTAAAAACATGCCCGTGAAAAATAACAGAACTCCTGACACCTTTTTCATTCTTATTTTTGTGCTTCTATAATTTAATACTTTTATACCATTTGTAAGCAGTAAAACCAATAAAATTTAAATAGAATTATATTAAAAAGCAGCAAACAAATATAAACTGTGACTTTGCAAGATACCATTCAATACCTGCTTTACTTCAAAAACTTACATCTCTTGGTATTCTGAAAATGGTGTAAATCTAGTCTGGATTTTAGCAGCAGTATTAAATATAGAGTGCCTCATGAACCCATAAACCATTTTCATTAATGACTTCTAAACAACAGTTAAATTAACAGGCAAATACTTAATTACTGTCTCCTTTTTAATCAAGCAAGCAATTCTAATGCAAACTGACAAGAATTTATTTAGGGAGCTACTTACTTTAAATAATTACTGACAGTTTGAAAGATTTTCTTTTAAGCTTATGAAATGTATGTTAGAGTGGGAAGCAAACAATAAATCTGAAGAACAATTATTAAATAACCTAATTTCAATTACTTTCTATTTCTAAATATTAAGAGTTGCTTTGAAGCATGGACAATACCAGACCAATGATAAAAAGGAGGCAGAAGGACTTGCCTAAGGAAATTTTATTTTAATAGGTCCCCAAAAGTGAGAGTTAATTCAGAACTTGGCTACCATTAAGATCTAGCCTTAAGCTTTTCCTTCTTTAAAAGCTGTATCAGTGTGCATTGGCATAAAGGCTCGATATACCAAGCAGGATTCACAGTATCAAAGCATGAAGAAATCGTGGCAAAAACATGAAATGTTAGTAACAAAAATTAATAAAATGATTGTGACATCTAACACAGTAATAATGCCATTGTCTAGTTATTTTTTTCCACTATAAACCTTATGGGATGTGTAATTATAACTTACAAGATAGACTGATTAAAACACTTGTATTTCTATTAACATCAGGTTATTTATGTGGCTGAAATAATTTTATCAGTGGAGAGAGCAGAATTTGATTATTTTTAATACATTTGTGAAGTTTTCACAAGTATAACAGATATAACTACCTCCACATTTTCAGCATCTAATATTTTCTAGTCATGGTGTTAGGAGGTTCAAGATACAATTTTCTAAAATAATATTGGAAAGTAAATCAGTGTACGTGAGATGAGCTAAGAGAACAAGTGTGGCAGACATTGCTCGTGGTTCTGGTTGCCTGGCTTCTGTTTTGAACAGCATCACACATTACTACTTCTGTGTTCCAAGGATGACAAAAAATTAATTTACCTAGCCTTCTGTGTTGGTAGGGAAAAGTATGTCCCATGCTTCTCTGAAGAGATAGCCCAACATGACCTTTATTTAAAAGGGCTAGGGGACCAGTTAATGGGTGAAATCTATCACTGGGTCATGAGTGTTTGAGACTCTTCAAACAACAGTAATGGGACTCCTGGAATCTAGTTCCATTTAGAAATAAATCCGATTTGGATTTCTGTTAGTGATATGAATCCAGGGAATAACTGCCTATTAGCTTGTCAATTATATATACTTATGCGATGCTACTATAGATTTTCACATAGCTACCTTATGATTTATAATAATTCCCTGCTATTTGTTTGTTCAGGGATTTTATTAAGAATTAGCGTTAGATTTGTCAAATTTTTTTTTCTATATCTAGTGGTATCATCATACTGATTCTTTGTTAATGTAATGTATTACATTGATTTGTTAGAAATGTCGAATAGCCCATATAATTGTTAAAAATACAAATTAGATATTGTTTCACCCTGTTGTATGTTATTAGATTCTATTTGTTAATATTTCAAGCTTGCATTTGTGTTCATGAGAAATATTGATCCGTCATGTCCTTTTACAGTAAGGAAATATTTCTTTACTCAGATGTAAAGGTAACAATCTTCTAAGAAAATCAATTAAGAAAATTTTCTGTATTTCAATTTTGGAACATATTGTAGAAATATTAAAATATTTGCTAAAATTTACTGGTAAAACCAGCTGGGTCTAGTGTTATTTTATTTGGGTTATTAAGAATCTAATTGCTTAATTGATATAAAGCTGTTAATGTTCTAGTACCTCCTTGACTGAGTTTTGGTAACTTGTATCTTTCAAAGAATTTTTCCATTTTATTTATATTATCAAATTTTCTTGGGTGCTGTGGCACAGCCTATATGGTCTCTACTGAGGGAGCTGAGGTAAGAACACAGCAAGTTTGAAGATGGTTTCAAGATTTTGGACAATATAGTGAAAAAGAGAAAGAAAAGAAAGAGAAGGAAAGAAAGAGAAAGAAAGAAAGAAAGCAAGCAAGAAAGAAAGACATTAAGAAAGAGAAAGTTATACTTGCAGATAAGAGGTTTTCATTCCACTTATTTATCATCCTTTTAAATGCACATAATAATCCTGCATTCGTTTTTTATACTTGTAATATGTGTCCTCTTAGTTTCTATTGGTTTGTCTGCTAGGTTTTTTTTTTCTTTTTCTTATCAAAGAGCCACCTTTTTTTTTTTTTTTTTTTTTGAGACAGGTCTGACTCTGAAGTACAGGCTAGTCCTGAACTCACTACGTAGCCCAGGCTGGCCTGGAACTCACAGCAATTCACTTGCCTTAACCTCCTGAATGCTGGGATTACAGGCGTGAACCACCACACTCAGATTATCTGATGCTGTTTTCATTGTATTTTCATAAATATTTAACCTATGCATCGCCTTTAATGCCATTCATAATATTTTAACTGTCTTTTAGAATTAATCCTTCTGCTATTATGCAATGCCTCTATTCCTGTTTGTCTTTCTTGTTCTGAAATATGATTTGTAAGGAATTGATATAGCTATTCCAATTTTTATCTTATTATAGTTAAGGTGCCATATCTTTTTTACACTTTCTATTTTTACCTTACCAGAGTCTTTATATTCAACATGAATTACTTACTGACATTACCTAATTGATTCTTTTTTTCTTACTCTCTGCTCATCTAAATCTTAATTGGTGATTTCAGACATTTGAAGTTTAATATAATTGTTTATATAAATATCAGTCATATTTGTGACTACTTCCAAACAGCTGCATTTCCCTTTACTTCTCCCATTTATTTTTCTTTTCTGTCCTTAGGTTAATATATGTTACAAACTTTATTGTTATTTTTGTATAAATTATCTTTCTGTTTTAAATATTATTTTAGTGTTTGTACTAGAGTTTTTAGTATTTGTAATCTCTTTCATTCTTCCATTTCTATGATATATTACATATATATTTATTTCATGTTATTTTTGATTTATTGAAAATATCTATACATTGCTCCTATAACTTTAATGGACTGTCTTTTAAAAAACAAGAATAACATAGTTTATGTTCACTTACTCATTCCTCAATATTTTTCTCTTTTCAAATAGACCCAAGTTTCTAATTTATGTTATTTTATTAAAATATCTTGCAGGAATGGGATGTTGGATATAACTTCCCTAATTTTTTGGAAATAATGTTTTAGGAAGTTCTTATTTCTACTTCATTTTTGACACATTTACCAAATATAAAATTCTAGCTTTTCATTTTTAACGTTTAACTCTTCCTGTTGACATTGTTTCTGGTAAAAACCTATAATGAAGCTATAAGAACTTTTTACCCTCACGATGTTCCTAAGAATCATCATCCTTTCTCACCTTTAGTGATTTCATGTCAACTCTATAGTTCTATGTGGCTAAATTTTTAACACCCATAATTGTAAAAATGCAGTATTTTTCTTTATATGTCTTGATATTTCATTTAACATAATGTTCTCCATATCCATCCATGCTTCAAAAATGACAATATATTATCCTTTTATGGCTGAGTAATATTTTATTGCATACATATGTCATTTAGTTATGCAGTTGTTCATCAGTAGGCACTCAATCAACTCAAAACCTTGAATAAAGTGAATATTGCTGCAATACAATGAGAATTCAGCCATCTTTTCATCATAATGGGCTCATTGCTTTTGGATATAGTCTCAGTAGTAGAGTTGCTGGATCATATGACAATTTTGTTTTCGGGGGTTTTAGGCCATACTGTTTTCCGCACTGAGTGAACAAATTTCTATTTCCCGCAACAGTGTAGGAGAGCTCCCCTCTCTCTGAACATTGCCTGCTTTTGCTGATTTTGGACTTCCTGCTAATATCTGTTCTAACTTAACATGAGATAATGAATAAATAACTTGAAAAAAAATTTCTCCCTTCTGTAGGTTCTCTGTGTCCTGTGCTGATTGTTTCTTTTGCTGTACAGAAACTTCTTGGTTTGATATGATCCCATTTTTCTGCTTTTGCATTTGATGCATGAGCATTTGATTCCTTAGTCAAATTTTTTTACTAACCTCAATGTGCTGCAGCTATTATTCTATATTTTCTTCTAGTCATGTTGTATTGAGAGTTTTGTAGTTAGGTCCTTTTTCTATTTTCATTTGATTTTTATATAGTAAGAGATAAGTGTCTATTTTTACACTTCTTCATATACATGAGTGTGTGTGTGTGTGTGTGTGTGTGTGTGTGTGTGTGTGGGTGTGGGTGTTTGTTTTCTCAGCACCATTCATTGGAGAGACATTATTTCCCAAAACTATGACTTGTGAAACTACAGCATATTGGTGCTTTTGCCACAAATTTGATGGCAGCATGTGTTCATTATTATCAAGGATTTTCTATTCTGTTCAATAGGTCAGTATGTCTATATTTAGTCCAAGGTCATGCTCCTTTGATGACCATGGCTTTCTATTAGTATTCAAGATCAAATATCATTTTGCCACCATATTTGGGCTCTTTACCAGTATTGATTATTTTGTGATTTTGTACCAATTTCATGATCATTTTCATTAATTTTTGTAAAAACACTAGTAGTGCATTTATGGGAATTACATTGAATATTTAGATTGTTCTGGGATGTTTTAGCAATATCAATTATTCTATTACACAGAAATCAGATGTTGTTCAATTTTTTATGTGTTCTCTATCAACTCTTTCTCAACAGTTGTGATATTTCATCTTCATGGTTGAAATTTTTCCCTCTCTTTCTGTCTTCCTTCTCTCATATGTATATTATATGCAACACACAGTGGCTACATTAAGCTTGAGAATAACTTATTTCTTTTCTTTGTGTACTGAGTTTCTCATTATAGATTTCATGCAATATTTACCTTTATGAGTCTGACTCACTTCACTAAATATCATAGTCTCAAGTCATATCCATTTACCTGCAAAGGATTCAAAATTTTTTTTTTTTTTGGTTGAGTAGTACTCCGTCATGTACATATATCACATTTTTTATCCATTTATTTATGGATATTTCAGCATCTTCTACAATTTAGCTAGTGTTAGTTGTACTGCTATACATGCGAGTGTGTATATATATCATGTGTTGCATATTTAACTTTTTTCAAAAGATACCCAAAAGAGGTATCAGTGTGTCAAATGGAATATCTATTGTCAGCTTTTTGAGGAATTTCCACACTTCCCTCCATGGGGTTTTACCAGTACACAGTCCCACCAGAGATGTAGAAGCATTCCTGTTGTCCTGCAAATTCACCAGCATCTATTTCTATTTGAGTTGTTGATAGAAGCCATTTTTATTGGTGCAGGATGGCATCTCAATGTTTTTTTATTCACATTTCTCAAAAGTCTAAGAATGTTAAACATCCTTTCTTGTATTTTCTGGTCATTTGTCCATCATCTGAGAACTGTATTCATTTCAGTGGCCCATTTTTAATTGGATATTGGACTTTGAGGGATCTTGCATTCTTTGGTCTTTTGTATATTCTACTTATGAGCCTTTTATCTGAGGTGCTTTTTGTAGTAACTGTTGTAAATGGAGTACTTCTACGCATTTTCTCAACCAGTTCCTTACTAGTGTATAAAAATGATACAGATTTTTGCATTCGTGATGAAAATTTAGAAATATTTAAAACGAGTGCAGTAAAAGACTAGTTGCTGTCACTCCACTCTAAGTACTCTCTTTTTGCTTCATACACACTTATCCCAGGATTATTCCCACTTACCGAAGCCGTTCGGCAAGGCCTCTTATGTGAATGTCTGAAGTAAACTCCGACATAATATGAATGCTGTTGCCGAGTGTCATCCAAAAGAAGGTCAGGTTTGGGCAAACACTGTGGTGTGACCTTGTCTACCAAATTAACTGCATCTGATACCATGTGATTTCTGACTCTTGGCAAAGTAAAATATTCTGGAAAGGTAAATCTCTTGAATCAATTCAGGGTATGATGGTAGACCTGGCAGCTCAACTAAAGGCACTCACAGACAAGGACTTCCAGCAATAATTTGAGAAGTGCAAGAATTTGACATGAATGTGTTTAAAGAAAAAGAGGTATTTTGATAGTGATTAATGACAATGTGTTCAGTAATGTAATAAAATTTCTGGTATACACTGCTTTTAACTCTTTTGGAAAGATACCTGATAGATTTCAGGGCAATGGAGTATGACTCATTCATAAAGACAGATAGACTTGAGGCTTTTTTAGGTAAATGCATGCAGCTTGAGACCATCATGCTCAGAGAAGTGAGTCAGATTCAGAAGGTTAAATATCACATCTAACATATATATATATATATATATATATATATATATATATATATATACACACACACACACACACACACACACACACAAAATGGCAAAATGTAATGAATTTTTAAAATGTAAACTCTCACTGAATATGTCTGTTATACAGTTCACTAAATATATCTGTTCAAGAAATATTTTTGGCAGAGGAGGGAATCAGGAATCTTTAGATTTTATGAAATAGATCAATTTTGTAATCTATAAAAATGGGACAATCCTATTTTTATTTTTTCAATTTGAATGTTCTTTCTTGTGCCGTCTATGATGAAAACAAACAGTTCTGGTTGAAGAAAAGCAGTGAAAAACAACACCCTTGTTTTGTTTCAGGTCTTAATGGAAGTCCTTTTAGCTTTCCCAATTTACCATAATGCTGGCTTTGTATTTGTTATATAGAGCAGGAGAGAAGAACTTTCAACTCCTGGGCAGTTTGGTCCAGCTTGGCCAAAGCAAAAGTCACAGTTTCCAAAGATGTGACAATCATGTTGTTTGAGTTTTGTTACAGTGGAACAAAATTCTTCTACAAAGTCAAACACCAAATATCACAAACCAGGTATGGTAGTTCAGGCCTGTAATCTCAGCAGTCAGCAGGCTGAGTCAGGAGAACTGCTATTTGTTAGAAGTGAGCTTGGGCTATATAATATGTTCAGGACTTCACTGGACTACAGAGAAAGACTGTCAGAAACAAAAAGACAGATATTTTATAGTTTTAAGCAAGGTGAAATTATGGATTTTTGATTTACTTTACAAGTTGAGTACTATATTTGTATCTTTTTAGTTTATAATAAGAGGAATGAGAAAAATATTAAGATAAAATTTTACTGTCTGGAAGAAAAAGGATAGAGATCAGTAAAGAAATTAATTAAAACTTTTGACATCAAGGGGAAAAATGAAAAGAAAAATAATTATCCAACCAAAGCAGTAACTTTTTGAAAGTAATAGTCAAAAGAAGTAATGTAAAATGTTTGATAAACAAATAATTAAGAAGGTAGGGGTTTTTTTTGTTATTTTATTTTATTTTTTTAACATGCTGGTCTGAAACTCACTTTGTAGCCCAGGCTAACCTTGGCCTCATGGCAATCCTCCTGCCTCAGCCTCCCAAGTGCTGGAATTATAGACATGCATCACCATGCCCAGCTTATATGGTGCTGGTGAATCAAACCCAGGATGTTACACTTGCTAGGCAAGCGCTTTAACCACTGTGCCATTCCCCCAGCCCCAGATAGGTTACTTTTTAACAGTATGCAAAAATTAATTTTCTGCTGATTGGACATGAAGTAGTGACAGACTCAACCAAAACAACATAAAATTAATAACAGCAGATAATTAGTCTCATATATGTAAAACTGGTTAATTGTTGTCAGTCAAAGAACTTTTTAAAATTAGTTAATCTAAAAAAGATTCAAATGTCCTCAAAATTTATGGCTTTGATATGTTAAGATGCTTCCAAATACTTGATTATAGTCCTAAAAATTCATGACATTTGTAATGAAGTGCAAGACAATTTTCTAATCCATCAGTAAAACAAACAAAAACAAACATCATGATTCACTGTACTACAGAACAGAATAAATTACCCTCCTGTTCTCGCCTTGGGAAGTCCTTGCCATATGGAAGATAGTTATGACTATTCAAGAAATGAGAAAAACATTGCGAATGGGTTGCCACTTAACAGAATAGGTTATCATGTCTTGGATTCTATTGTGCTTGTGCTATTTATCAGCTTTTCTAAATTTCTAGTTTTTGTGCTTTGATCATTTCAAAGGAATTTATTGTTATTCTGATTGAGTCTGGAAGATTGAACTAACAGTCTTGCATGTGACAGGCAAATACTTTACCACTAACCTCTACTCCAAGTCCCAGAAGTTCCTGTTTTGTAACTAATGTAATTTTATTTAGTGTTCTTCCTTATTTTAGAGAAGTACTTCGGCTCCCAGAGCCCAGGCTCACACCAGAGGCTTCCTGCTTTGCTATACATAAGGTCAGTTTGTAGGTTTCTCCGACTAGAGCTTCTACTGTGCTTTGATAAAATTATCTACAGTGATGAAATCCAGATGTTGCTTCTTCCTACAGCCGTCCCTTTACCCTCTTTCTTTTTTTTCTTACTGAAAAAGAATTCATGGCATTATTCTTATTCATAAAGTGTGTCGTTATTGTGAGCTAATTATTGTGTGCTTCCATGACAAACCTAACTCCTGATCCTAGAAATGTGCTAGGTATATAATCTATCAAAAAGTCGAGCCATAAATATTAAATTATGTATGTGTTAATATGTATATATGATCCTGCACATGTATTAACATATATATCTTTTTTTTATTCATGAAAATAGACTTTAGTCAGACAGGGCTATAGTATTCTAAATTAGTATTTGGTGAAAGTTTAAGAGTATCATTAATAGTCTATGATACAACAGTTATTCATTAAGCACTGTATTTTGCCTTTGTTTAAATGTGAAATGAATGAGGTATTCTGAATGGTTTGTATATTGCACAACTGTTATTAGTAAATTATTATACTTGGTCTTTATTTAAATGTGAAGAGAATGTATGGTTTTAAATGGTCTACATTTTAAACACATTACCATATTTTATGAAAGACACAGGTATTCATATGCACACAACCAACACACACAGAAATAAATTGCATATCGCTTTAAAATTAAGAAAGTAAAGTACAGTAATGCTTATGATAATATGGAGGAAAGAATAAGTTACATTACCTCTATGTATTTATTGTGCTGATATAATCTGAAATTTACTCAGCCAGACTTCACCTTTTTAACATATTAACTCACATACAACTCATTTGTATTGACAGTTTCTGGTTAAGTAAATATGGGGCTGTGCAGAGGTGGGCGCAGTCAATACTTTTAAGACGTAAGTCTTTTGCAAGAATAATATAGGTAAGTCTCATTAATTTAAATATGAGTAAATGGCTGTTTTTCTGTTCAATGTCCTAAGTGGTATAAATTAGAATATTTGTCAAGAAAAAAAAATTCTACTATTTTGATAGCATGCAAGCCCTGAAGAAGATCACTGATTATGTCCTTATTGATTTTTTTTTATTGTTGGCTTCACTTTAAGAGTAGGGTTTGCAAGAACTGTTTGTGTTCTCTTTCCCAAGGATTGCATTCTTTTGCAGAATAGAGGCATCCACAGATTATAAAATTCTTATTATAGAACCAAAAATGTAATATTTAATAATGAAAAGCAGTGTGCGATTTTAATTTTATTTTGCTTTTTATGATATCATTGCACAACTTTGAATGCCAGATCCATCCCTCCCCCAGCCTTGCAGGCTGTTTGGGAGATCAGCATTTTGCTAGCTATCCCTGGGGTGTGTTTCTTCATCTGTAAATTGAGCTTAATGATTACACCATTCTCAAAGGACTGTTGAAAGAAAGGCAAAACATCATCAGTTTGAAGCTTTTAGCATGGAACATTATTTATAGTAAACTTTCAAAATAACTGAACACAGTTAGAAAATTTAACTTTTTGGTTTCAGGCAGAGGGTTTTATTTGTCATTTGATTCTATGTATATATAGGTGTATGAGATAATAAGGATACATGGAACTTTTACTGCCTTAGGAAAAAAATAATTAAAGCAGGAATGACAGGAGAACTTGCCATGCCTTATCTAAATTCGTGTCTCAGAAAGGCCCTGGTGTACTGTGGCTCCTGGAGGAAGACTCCACAATAGCCAGGCTGTTTTATTTCTGAGTAAGATGGAGATAAGGCCTGGAATAAAGCGAGGAGAATGAGAAGTAACCAGTATATCCAGTTCCTCTCTATGTCTTAGAACTTGACGTCGTCTCCCCACACGCCCACTCACATTATTTTGGGGTGAGTGTATTTAAAACTTGCCTATAGGGTAAGGTAGGAATGATAGAGTTAGGTGGATGTCAGCATTCTCCTTTTTGTCTGTAAAGCCAGATTCCCTATGCAGGGTAATAGTTTTATCCAGGCTTCTCTGAGGCCTTCTTCAGGGAGCAGTGGCTCTCTGCCCTGTGCTACCTTCCTCTGCACCAGACATAAAGCAACAGTGCAATTCACTTTTTATTTCTCTGGTAATATGTGACCATTTATTATTGAAAACTTCTGTCATGATGTTGTACCATTTCATTAATCCTCTGGCTGCCATTTTGACTTTATTTCCTCAAAATACTTTGACTAGACTAGAGCAGCTGCTCTTCCAACCCATATTTCAAACTCAGATACTGTCGTCTTGTTCAATACTCAGCCTCTTTCTGAATGACGTCACTGTCTTCAAGATTCCCTAGGGACATTCAGAGTACAGTAATGAGAGTATCCTGTCTCATGGAAAAGTCACAAGGAGTATAACATGGCTGGAGTTTTAAGACAAGAAAAATGAATACATTTTTTCAGTTATCATTATGTGATAGCCTTTCTACCTAATATCAGTTTTGAGATGTTACATAAATTGTATTTTGATTAATTGTGTTTGTTAGCTTTGAAATATAATCTATGCATACCCTCAAATTAGCGCATTTCTAATAATTTTATTTTAAAGTATTTTTATTGCATATGAAAGTTCATTAAGAGAACTCATAGGCATATGTAACTGGCCACTACACATTCAGACTTGTCTAGATGTATACATTCTGAGACAAAACACAGTACTTTGAAGTTTTTTTTTTTTTTTTTTGCTTGGTATTATATATCCAAATGTTACTTGTCAGTAATTTATATAATATTAAATAAAAAACTATGTATCTCTCTTTGTGTGCTTTTGTCTTCCAGTTATATCTATGATTTTTATAGTCATTATTCCATTTTGTTACATAGAGAAGGCTATAGTAAAAAAATCATCTAGCTTTTTTCTTTTTTTTTTTTTCTTTGAGAGAGAGGGTCCTCTGTAGCTCAGGCTGGTACTGAACTCACTATGGAGTCCAGTCTGACTTTGGTTTTGGACTCACAGCAATCCTCCTGCCTCAGCCTCCAAAGTGCTGGGGTTATGGGGGTACACCCCCACGCCCAGTTCATGTGGTACTGGGAAATTGAACTTGGGTACTTAGCACTTGATGTAGCACTTGCTAGGCAAACTCTTTAACTGGCTGGGTGTTAATTATAATTACACACTGATTGGACCTCTCAGTCTTTGCTTTATTTCCTCAAAATACTCTCTGTCGCATCTTAGCAGCCTAAGCAAATCATAGACGAGCTATTTGTTTATTTGTAGTAACAGTCGCCCTCTATTACTGTCTTTATTCTAATATTACATCTTATTTATGGGGCCATTCCTTCTCATATACGTAGTGGTAATGAGTGATTTTCTCCTCACCAATATGCCTAATCCAATTAGCAAACCACAGTTTTAACCAGTCCTTCCATTGTTAATTTTATTTTCTTCAGGATTGATTCAACTGTCTATAATTTTTTTTGATTCCTCTGTGTATAGTAACCTCTTTGTCACTGTCTTTTTAATTCGCCTGTTAAAACTAAAGCTCTTCACATACTCTTAATGTTCTCCTAGGTGCCTGAACTGAGAGGCACATTAGAATGCTGAAAACTCTCATTTAATTAATGACTATTATCCCAAACTTACTGCTTTTCCACAGATGATTTACTATACTCAGACTTCCGGTCACCCATCTTCAACAATCCATCCCTTCATTTTCTTTCTGAACTGAACTTCTTTATTTAAGAAAATCGTCATAATCACATTACATAAAGTTTCATCCTAAACTATTTTCTGTCTGCCTCAGTCCATCATCTCTCCTTCATCTTATCTCTTCTTCTCATAAAAGAGCTGTGTGTATTCCAAGCAACCTCAGCTCCTCTACTTGTGCACAAAGCCTTATTTTTTCTTCTTTTGCCTGTCTTGGGAAAGTTGATGTAATAACTTTCTCATCTGCCCTATATTATATGCTGACCTTTTGGCTAAATGATTCCTCTCTTGTCATATGAGGAAGATAATTGTATCTCAGTATCCACAGAGTGTAGATTCTTGAGCATCTTGTTATCAAAAATCTTCTGAGTCTCAAGTCCCTTATAAAAAACAGCATAATTTTCATGTACCCCATGCACGTTATCCTCAGCCACCAGAGTGCTCAGATTATATGAGTGCACCCCCATGCCTGGCTTACATGCTGCTGCAGAATTGTACTCAGGATCTTGTGCTTGATAGATAAGCACTGTAAATGTCATGCTGTTCTTCCAGTCCTTTCCCTCGGTATTCTTAAAATTTATTGTGAATTGATCACAGATAAACAGTACATGTACTTCAGTCAAAGATGATAGTTTACTTTTATGTCTCTGTAACAGTCTAGATGATTGGAGAAAGGATTTGCCTGGATGATGAAAGATCTTTTCAATGAAGAGCAGTAAGATATTGCCATTATTTTTCAAGGAATGTAAATATATATTTAGAGATAGATATCAAGGTAGTATGTTATTTTAAACAATTATAGTCTATCCTGTGATTTAACACCTTGTCTTAATTTGCATATCAGTCTTTTAAAGACTTTATGAGTTTTATTTTTATTATTATTATTATTGTAAATTCATGACTGATTGTTAATATTCATAGTTCATGAAGTAAACTAAGTCCTATCCTGATATTGCCAGGAGTAATCATTGTAAAGTAGTTATATTTTTATTTTAGTGTATCTCTACCTACAGATTCTGTATTATTTTAATTTTCTCCTAGTGCCTATGAAAGATATTTGGCATACTATTATTTATATCAATTTACTGGTGATAAAATGAACGAAGATTCAGTTTTGAATTATATTTTTCTACTCTTTGAATTAAAATCAATGTGTGAAATTAGTTTACTCTGCACAGGTTTTACCTTGGTATCTACTTAATAAATTCATTTTCCCGCTTTACTGGGTCATTCTCATTTCTCCTTGTGAAGCTCCTAGGTGCTTTGAGAATACTTTGTTTCCGATCTAAAACAAGGCATTGCGCACCAGCCATATTTGAAATTTCTAGTTATACCTTCAGAGAAACTAGTATTATAATAAGCAAATTAAAAAGCTATGAGAAAGTAAGGAAAACAAGTTTATGTCAAAGGAATAAATGGGAGCAGTTGAAAATGAGCCACCTGTTTCTCATTAAGCAAACAAGTGATGTGGCATATAATTCAGTGACTGAAAAATGTATCTTGCATCCCCAGATCTCTTTATAATACTTGAAATTTGGGCTGGTGAATGTGACGGCAAGGGAGCCATGTACCATAATATTCTCTTACAGGTTCTTCAGTAAAAGTGCAGAAAGATCTTCAAAAATAGAAATCATTTATCCGGTGCTTCTAGACAACACTTCTTTTGTTTTGCTCCTAGAGTTTACAGGGAAGAAAAGTAGAAGGAGCTGAAATTCATAGATGCCATGTCTTTTTTGCTTCTGGTGAATGAGTGGTGTTTGTTTACACTTTCACATTTTTCACAAAAGGCAGGATAAAAAAGATTGTTGGTTTTCCCTCTTATTTCTGGTGCAGTAGGTTTGTGTTGGGGCCTAGCCTCTGCATTAGCAGTTTGTCCTTGAGGATATAAGTACTAGGTACAGAGATCCCAGTCTGACAAGCACTACCCTGGGAAAAGTTTTTGAAACGTTCAACCACCTAGGGTGGAAGTTAAATGACATATAAGCACACATGACTGTGTCTTATATAATTTCATGCAATTAAAAAACCTGCCTTATATTATGAAATTTTAAGTAAGGGATATGGAATATATGTAAATGAACACTCAAACTGAACACACAGATCAGTTCAGAGCTCTGCCTCATAATGATTTTCCTTGTAAATGCACACACATATATATATATATATAGAACCAGGTACACATGCACAGGAACACAAAGATCTGTGGCTGCTCGTTGAGAATTCTCTTTTGCCACTCATTATACTTCTTTCTAGTGGAGTGTATCTCAAATAGGAAGGATGTTATTAGAGCAAATTAATAAAATAGTGCATATGAATGTGAAACCCACATGCACATATGCATCACACAGAAACTTATGTAAAAAACACTGAATGGAATACTGGGACATAGAGGAAGAGAAGAAGAGCGGGTGGCACTCCATCACTTGTTTCCGTAAGCGTAAGGGCGATGCTTGTCCTCCAGGCAGCACGTGGTCTGCCGTAGTGAAAAGATTATGTTCTTCACAGAGAAAACGTAACATGACATTCGCATTTCTCTGCAGTGATGAATCTATATGTAACTTGTCCTACTATAATTCATTATTTTTTAAACTTTGACTAAATAAGTAGTTTTGTTTAATTATTTGTCTTTTATATTTAATAATATCTCATGATGACAAAATTGTATTTTGGTCACTATCCAAAGGGTTATGTAAATTTTTAATTGTAGTCTTAATGAATTAAGGATGTGAATAAACATATTATTCAGACAAGACATAGATGACATAGATAGGTGAAAACATTGCCTACCAACAGTAATGATGAGGGAGGCAATGATGAGATGTTACTTCATACTTTGGTACAAGCACTATGGAATGAAGCCTGCAAGATCTTTAAGCACTGAAAATAAAATGACTTTCTGATCCGGTAATTCTTACTACTAGACAGGTGGTTGAAAAGGCTGAATTCAGAGTCATGAAGAGATAGTAAGACTCATGAGTTCAGTGCAGTACTACTCACAGTAGGGAAGATGAGAAACCAATATTAACGGTAATTAATAACAATTTAGATAAAGAAATTGTGGTTGGTGAACAGGATGGATAGTATTTAGACGTTTTACAAAGAGAATTTCTGAGATAAGCTTCAATGTGGAGTAACGAGGATCACATTATGCTTTGTGAACTGTGCCCATCACAGAAACATATGTACCGTGCATTTCCACTTAAACGAAATGTTGGAATAATAGTTTCTATGGAGTGGAGTTGGAGAAAGTGGAGGTTAACTAATCAATGAAAACAATGTTACAGCAGAACCAGATGAGTAAGCTTTAGAGATTTGCCATACAGCAGTGCACCTATAACCTCTAACAATGTATGGCAAACCACAAAATTTAAGAAGGTAATTTTCATATTAAGTTTTTTTACCCCGATAAAATCAAATAAAATATTTTAATAGGCCCCTGAAAATTACTGTTATAACTTGATGAAAATAAATACTGGTACTAAAAATACTGTTTAAATTATTTAAGGTACATGACTATATATGAAAACATTAATCCTACTTAGGTTAATTTTTAAATAGTAGAGAACTTACTTTAATTGTTACATGTGTAAATTATTTTGAATTGTATAAGGTTACATTTTAAATATAAGATAATCTATGGAAACATTTTATTTCTACGTTGATTTATCTAAAATAAATATTTCAAAACATTTCATAATTACATTGCATATTTTCTGATAGAGAAGAATTAAGAATAAATTATGTGATTAAAGTATATCAAATTATAAGTAGTGTTAAACTTTCAGAAGTATAGTTTAACTTTAGTTTTGTTAAAAGCATTTTAGTGTGGAACATCTACATGTATACACATACTCAATCCTACCACTCATAAAGATGATTGGTTTTAAAGTAAGAATTTATTCATTACTGCTGTTAGTACACTTGCTTTTACTTTCTCGTATAAGGGAAATAAGAATTATTAGCCAGATATTATCACTACTGCTATTACTCTAGCTGGAAACTCACTCTTCGTTTATAACTGCTTTTTGTTATGCTATTTGTTTACTTTATACAGTGAATGCATATGTGTTATATGATAATTAACTTAAAATAAGTTTTTACTTACAAACACATATTCATATTTTCCTTTTTTTCCAGATAAAAAAATCATTCTTTGTAGTCCTGGGTGGTCCTGAATTCACTATGTAACTCAGGCTAGCCTCTGCTTCAGCCTCTCAAGTGCTGGGTTATGGACATGTACCACCATACCTGACTTATGGTGCTGGGTATTCAAATTCAAGGCCTTGCTTGCAGAGTGAATAGTCTAACTGCTATAGCCTCTAGCACTCAATACATAGTGTTGGAAATAAAGTACATTTTTGATTTTTGATTTTTGTTAATCATGTATCATTAATAGCAGTATTTTTCTTTCACTTGGCTTTTTCCTATAACGTCTAGATTTTAATCTTCTAATGCATTGTCCTTAACTCTTATTTTTATGGACATTTCATGATTCTGTTACATTTATGAATGAAACAAATCACTGAGGTCTAGATGAATATTTTTCTTTGCTAGCTTACCAATTAAAATATCAAAAATGTTATCCTTAATCAGCATTAATACCTTTATGACTGTTGAATTTTTTAATTCCAATTTCATGTATTAATTGACCTTGATAGCATTGTCTGTGTTTAGGTATCTCTTCTCTGCATTAATTGACCTTGATAGCGTTGTCTATGTTTAGGTATCTCTTCTCTGCACAAGCAATGCACATAAGTTATAGTTATCCAACCAACATGTTTTGAGTGATCGTATGGCATTTTTATCATTTTTTTCTGTTTCTTGCATTTCTAATTTAGTGTTGAGTTGAAATAGCATAAACTCCAAATAACTATCAAAGAAAAGGAACTCAAATTTACTAGACTCTCTTGCAGCCCTGTTCAAGGATATATAGGCCACAGCTAGGGCATGATGTCAGGTTTTGGGTCCGTAGTCTGCTAGCTGGGGCAGCTATACCCACTGAGTGGCTTATAGCGACAGAAACTTGTGGTTATTTAGGAGAGAGACCAGCAGGCAGACAGGGCACCTGAGCCTGTGGGACTGCCTTGTCTCACCCTTTCCACTATTCTGTCTACGTACTAGAAATCTCGGCTTCCCTGAGTTTGCATCTGCTGCTTTTTTGTGTCCACTTTTGTCATTGCACGCTATTTTTCTGTGTTTCTGTCTTCAAAAGTCATCTTCTTACATGAACACCAGCCATATTAATGTAGATCCAAAACCTTCCCCAAGATGGCGTCATTTTAACTAAACTGATTACATCGATACTGAACCTGTTTCTAAATAAACTCGTGTTTTGAAGTCCTGGGATTTATGATGTCAACATGGCTTTTGTTGAGTGAACATAATTCAACGTATAACAGCTAACAAAAGCAGAACAAGAGTATTTATACATCATGAGGAGTTGGAAAAATATAATTTAATTTTACTTACAGCAAATGTATTTTGCATTGAATTCTACTGGCTTACTCTGAGCACTCTATGGTATGTGAATTCATCAGCAGCCCACGTTCCTGTTTCTCATTGTGTTTGCAGTCATTGCTAGTGCTACAAGCATACCGGGATGCTGATCATGCTTCCTGTCCAGGGCACCTCTCGTCCTGTTGACCAGTCCACCTGGAATGTCATCCCCTCTCCTTTTAGAATTATATTCATGATTAATACCTGTCTTGTTTGGCACACATCTTCTTCATTGCTAAATTATAAAATAATCATCCCTAAAAATGCAGGCATTTGATTTTTAAGTTGGTAATTATAATCTATTGTCTTCTCTTTTTAGTACTGGAAAAGAACTCCTTACATATGCACACTTACACTGTAGAAGTGCTTGGTGAAATGGCTTTTATATAATAGTTTTGAAAGGTATTTTGGGTGAGTCATGAGGCAAAATAGGACAATGGATTATCTAGGTAATTGCTTTATTTCATGATATGAATTGTTCCAAGTACACACTGGGTGATAAAAATACAATAATAATTAGCATAAAGGTACAGAGATTGCTATACTTGAATGTTATAGATGTATAAAAGTGGGTCAAAACAAATGTTAGCAGTTATTTAACTTTTTATTGTCATTTATTGATCATTTTACCTGGACATTTTACTTGAATTACTTAGTTTTCTTGAACATTTACTTAAGGGGCAAAGTACACATGCTGTAAAAAAAGATATTTTACCCTAAAATACAAAATTTACATAAATATATGAACATAATAATAAAGGGAACATGTACAGATAAAATTAGATACAAAGTCCTATTATGGTGAAGTCTTGAAATCAAATAATTATTAATTCCATTAGCTGTAGATAGATTATTAATAAAAATTTTGAAAAAATGAAATAAATCTTTATTTTTGTTATGACATTGTGCATCTGAAAGAATTTAGAATCAATTTTGTAGGCAGTCTAATGAAGTCTAGGAATTCAATTTTTCATGAATACTATTGGGTTTTCTTCCCCATTATTCATGCAGTGTAGTCAATCCTTACTATTTTCTAGGAATTCTAAATAGCCCATGAGCCCCTTTAAAAGATGCTATTTACATTTCACAAGAAAAGAAATCAGTATTTAGAATGTTTCTATATCATGACAGCAAGATTAGTTCAAAATGAAAAATTCAGATAATCAACCAGCTGTTTCATATACAAACTACCAAACATCTGGTTCTCCTGACATTTTTTTTCTCCTTGCTAACTTGATTGAAACAACAGGGTTGATTGTGTTGTGTAAATATAGCCTAAGAGCAGGAAAATTAGAGAGTAAAAAATCTTGACTTTATTGTTGACTTTTAAAATCCCAGACTCAGAGATTCTGAAGCAATAGCGTCAGCTACTTGAACAGAGTGGTTTCTGTTGTCTTCTTAGTTGACTCAGTAAAACGTTTATGAAAGAATTCTACAACTTCAAGATTATTTTAATAACGATGGGTATTAGCATTTTTCTTTCCCAGTGACCTTTAAAACATGCCTTGCCCAAGTCTATACAAATATGTTAAGAACTATGTAGATTTTTATTAAAGTCCTACTGATATGCCTCAGTTGATGGACATTTATTAGGTAAATATTTGCACTTTAGAGCGGATACTATAAGAAACTGTTCTTCAATAAGAATCTGATATAAATTCTGAGGTTCTGAGGTCATTAATCAATTGAGTTTTGGTTGTTCACATATGCGATATTATACCATGGCCTCTACCTGCTGTGTGTTGCTTACACAGCTTACCATATCACATGAGGGAAGATGGCAGTTATTAAGAAGATAATTGGTACTTTTATAACAAAGTCAAAAAACTGTTCTCAAGAGAAAAACAGTGGTAGGAATGTGTGAATAAGAGCAGAAAGAGAAAAGAAAAAATTGGAAGAAATGAGAAATATTAGGAGAATAGTTTAATACATAAATCAATATTATGCTTCGTGGAAATAATAGAGCAATGTTCTGTGTAAAATGAGAATGATCTAGAGAGATTTTAAATATTTTTACACTGCATATACATGTGTGCAAATACACATAGTTGCACAAACATATATGCTATATACTCAATGTCAAATAGCACTTAAAGAAGGTATGAACTTCATCAGGTAGTATTTGTAATTACCAAATTATATAATAATATTATCCTAATAAAGATGGAAATAAAAACATTGTGTTGTAAATGCAACAAGGAAGGAACAGTGGAAGAAGGAGGCAGGGAGAGAGGGCAGTTGGAAGGCAGAGAAGGAAGAAAGAAAGAAAAAGAAAGCTGAATTAAGGCTTCTTTTCAGTGCTTTCCATACTTTAAATTTCTTCTCCTTTTCCAGCTGTGAAGGCAGCCATTGTTCTCAGGGGAGCTAATTATACTAAGAAACTCGCCTTCCTGGTGGGCCCTAATAAGCACAGTTCATTGCAGAACTTTACCAGTGTGTGTCAAAGACCCACAACTGTGTAGAACTGATGCTGAGGGCATGAAATACAAAGCTCTGTCATGTTGCTGCAGTAAACACACACTCCATTACCAGAACACTCCTGGATTAGTACTGAGGCCTCAGGAATAGGCAGTTATGGTTTCATTAATGCCAGACTGTAGGGGTCAAAGAACTAATGAAAGGGCTAAAGGGCTAACGATCCTACCTATGATAAACACTACTTACCATGGAGTCTTGAGCAGGGTTCTGTGTTGGCAGCAGTCACATGGAGGGGACTGTGTTAGCCATCTGCTCACTGTGCTAGCTGCCATTTTCTCTTTATGCTCGCTGACTTACTATAAACAGTGACCTAAAAGGCAATGAAAAGGCAAACCATAGTGTGCTGGGAGGGATATGGGGGAAAAAAGCAATTAAATAGAGATGGTATATAAACTAATCTGCTTGCAATTCTGCAATTAGAGCTTTATAAATCTATACTTAATTTTGTCCTTTGATTTCTTGATTGTTCACCTGTTGGGTTTATCTTCCCCCCAAAAATGCCTTTGCATATAGATTGGGTCTTCAGAGTATCTAATTTTAAACATAGATAAAATAATAAGTAAGGAAGACATTTAAATGAACATTATGATTAAGGATTTTCAGGTTTTTTGATGAAATACAGTGTATACCAGTGACTCATCCAAATGAGCATTCTGTAATTTAACTATAACTCTAGGTTTTTTTTTGTGTGTGTGTGTTTGTTTGTTTATATCGTAAACTTGTGTCTTGACACTGTGGTAGTAAGGACCAAATACTTGCAAGGAGTATTGAGGAAATAAATAATAAGTTTATTCACTATGTCCCAGTTAGAGGACTTTTCCAAAACCAATTTTGAATTTTGAATTCTTTTTAAAATTATGCTTCAATTTTTTTCTTTCTTATTCTCTTTATTCTCTTCCAATAACTTAAAAATACATTCAAATTAGATTTCTTCTACCATAAATATTTGAAAAAATATGCTATCACTAAAGTCCTGTAACAATAAATAAATGTATCAAAAGAAAATAATCCAGGATCTCACAACTGATGAATTTATGACCAAAGTTCTTAAAAAAGAAAAAAAAAACTTTCAAACCATAGTTTGCTATGCTTCCCTGTGGATATGCAGAGGATTGCTATTGTGGTTACACTGAGACATCCATGCTCCACGGGAGGAATCTTTGAAATTTTCCACTAGAAATTCCATGAGCGAGTTTCATAATGACCTGATGGAAACAGGCTGGTTTTCAACACCTCCCTGTTGCTTCGATTGAACAAAGTTGGCGAGCTGTAACAAATAGCACAGCAGTCTTCTTTTCTGGTGTCCAATTCAAATCCATTTCATCCCACTTGGGAGAAAACTGCGATTTAGTCTTAGGATTTATGACATGAAAGCAGATGTACTACTCAAAAGACCATGGAATTGACAACAACAAAAAATGTACTCACTAGGTTCACAGATTAAAACTCACTTTGTAAAATGAAAGCAATTTTATTATAGAATATGGTAAAAAGAAACACCCTAGCAGAAAAGTAACAACAAAAATAACCAACACAGGTAACAGATTTTAGGAAATAAAGGCAAATCTCTGATGGAATGTAGTAAAAAGAAACACATTTTTTGTGAAAACTAGCCACCTAATAAACACATATTTTATACTTTGATGTTGAAATACTATCAATATTTCAAGTCCATATCTGTGTTAAATATTATATATACACCATGGAGTATTGATATAAAATTCATGAGTATTTTCAGACATGCCAGAATAAATGTATAGATTTGAAATTATGAATAGTCCTCAAATGTACAATAGTTGGACTTAAAAATTTTCAACTGACAATAGTGCTCAAGCAAGGTGTACTCAGTAAGAATTACACTTCAAGTTTCTTTTGAGGGTCAGAGATCCATGTACTGTATTCTCTCATGAGAATTAACAGAGGCAGGAAGCTGCTTCTCCTAATTATTTATGCAATTGAAAAGTAAACAACTGGTATTTTTCAGTGTACTATGTTGCTAGTAGTTTTTACATGTAGGTATTCATTAAATGTCATGTCATTGTCAATATGTCATCCTAAAACAGAATTTGGATCAAATGAATTTGCCTGTTGAGTAATATTTAATCTTTCAGAACATGTTTAAGGTAAGCTAGGCTATGCTGTAAAGTTTTTTAGGTTGTGTAGTAAGTGCATTTTGACTTATGATAATTTCAACTTGGGATAAGTTTATCCAGAAATATCCCATCATAATTAAAGAAATATCAGTACTTGACATTTATTAGCATAGAAATTATAGCCACATAGCTTCAGAATATATTGATGCCCATCCTGTGGAAAGTTTATAAAGCCTACAAGATTGGGCTTTGCCAGTTTCATGTTTTTCACCATAGCAAAGAGTTCTATTGGAAAGTGAACAGAACTTAGCATATTTGCATTAAATCTAAATAATGAGCTTCATTCTTCAGCACTGTTATCATGGACATAATACTTTCTTCATTTTTACAAATAGTTTTTGTTGGGTAGCCAAAGACTTTCTAGACAAGACACCAAGAGCAAAAGAAATTATCTCCATTAGCAACAAGTGGGATCTCGTCAAATTAAAAAATTTCTGCACAAGGAAACTGTCAACATTGTAAATAGAGAATTAACAGACTGGGAAAAATATTCACCACCAACACCTCAGATAAGAAACTCATAACTGGAATACACAGGGAGCTGAAGAAAATTAAGCCTACCAAAATAAAGGATCATATTTAAAAATGAGCAAATGAAATGAAGAGGCAGTTCACTCATGAAGAAGTACAGAAGTACAAAGGGCCAGTAGATACATGAAAAGATGCTCAACATCTCTAGCCATAAGAGAAATGCAAATCAAAACAAAGCTAAGATACCATCTCACTCCAGAGAGAATGGCCTATATCAACAAGTCAAATAGCAATCAGTGCTGGGGAGGCTGTGGGGAGAAAGGAACCCTCCTGCACTGCTGGTGGGAGTGTAAATTCGTTCAACCACTCTGGAAAGCAGTATGGAAAGCACTCAGAAGACTAGAAATAAATATCCCCTTTGATCCGATGAGATCCCTCCTGGGAATTTATCCAAAAGAGGCCAAAACAACATACAACAGAGATATATGTATACCCGTGTTCATAGCAGCACAACTAACAGTAGCTAGAACATGGAAGTCACCAAAATATCCATCAACAGACCAGTGGATACATGAACTGTGGTACTTATATACAATGGAATACTATGCATCTGTAAAGTCCAACAGCGTGGAGGTTTTTACAGGCAAATGGAAGAAACTTGAGAACATCATGCTTAGTGAAGTGAGTCAGAAGCA
>PVKB01006907.1:0-48736 GCA_004027205.1 Ctenodactylus gundi | reverse complement strand
TGTGTGTGTGTGTGTGTGTGTGTGTGTGTGTGTGTGTGTGTGTGTGTTTGATGTCTTCTTTATCCATTCTTCCATTGATAGGCATGTCCATTGTTTCCAGGATTTAGATATTATGAATTGTGCTGCTGTAAACATGGATATGCATGTGTCTTTATGATATGATAACTTCAGTTCTTTTGGGAAAATGCCCGATAGAACTATTGCTGGGTCAAATGGAATTTCTATTTCCTAAGGAATATCCACACACTTTCCATAGTGGTTGAACAAGGTTGCAATCCCACCAACACTGTAGAAGTATTCCTTTTTCTCCACAGCCTCACCACCAATTGTTTTCTGAGTTCTGTAAGTGATTCTCACCAGAGTGAGATGGAATCTCAGTGTTGTTTTGATTTGATGGTTAAAAGATGTTGAACACTTTTTCATGTGCTTGTTGGCCTTTTGTAGCTCTTGTAAGAAGTTTATTTTCATTTCAGCTGCCTATTTCATTTATTATGGTGGTTTCTTTTTTGAGCTCCTTATATATTCTAAATATTAATCCTCTGCCAGAGCTATTGTTGGAAAAAATTTTCCAATTCTGTGGGCTTGTCTCTTCACTCTATTGATTGTTTGCTTTACTATGCAAAAACTTTTCAGTTTGATGTAGTCCTTTCTTATGTGTGCTTTGAGACAGGATCTCCCTAAGCTGCATACTTGCCATCTTCCTGCTTTAGCCTCCCAGAATGTTGGGATTACAGACCATGCCACCACACCCAGTGAGGGAACTTCAGACGTGGGTTTATTTTTGCATCTATTTCAAATTTGTAGTCTTTTATTTTTAATTGGTAGGTCTTTATTTTTGTAAAGCCTGGGGTAAGTCATAAGAAGTAGAAGTTAGGTTGGGGTTGAAGCCCTGTCGTTAAAGTGCTTGCAAAGTAAGCTCAAGGCCCTGGGTTCATCCTCAGCACCACATAAAGCTTAGCTGGGCATGGTGGAAGATTAGCTGTGCATGGTGGTACATGCCTGTAATTGTAGTGCTTGTTTGAGGCCAGCGGGGACTGCATAATGAGTTCAGAACCAGCCTGGGCTACATAGTAAGACTCTATCTCAGGGAAAAAAAAAAAGAAGAAGAAGTAGAATTTACCCCTAGTCAGAATGGAAAATATATTTTGTGGGAGCCGGTACAGTAAAAGCAAGACTTAAAGGTAGGAAATGTGTGCTTTTGACAATACTGTTTTATTTAAATTAACAATGATTATTCCTCATAGAGATGAGCACACTGCATATTAAGTCCCAGTGCTGGACTGCCAGGTTCCAATTCTGCTTTATTAATTAGTTCTAGCCATGTAATATTAGCCAAGTTCTGCAAACTGTGTCTTAAGTTTACTCAATTATAAAGCAGGGATCACAGCAGCACCTACTTTATTGGTTTATTAATGACCATTAAATAAACAAACAAATAAAGCAGGAATGGGGAACATATGGCCTGTGGGTCATTTGGTCCAGCCTGGCCAAGGCAACTGCCACATTAGCAGTGAGTTAATTGTATGTTTCACCAAATATAGCAGGCCTCTTTTTAAGTTAATAATTTTGTAGGGCTTATGCATAATGTCATAAATATCTAAATGGCCCTTGGCAGAAAAAAGGAGTGCTGACAATACCTGGCCTACTGTGATGAACTTATCTAAATAATCTATCTTATCTAATAATCAACATCATGTAAATAATTCTGGTATTAAGTATTCTAAGAGGAATCTATTGGTTCAACAACCTTATTTACCTAAATGGAAAGCCTTTAGCCTATGTCATATACTTTTACCATGGAGTTTTTGTTGAGATTATTCTAACGCTGCCTGCTTAAACTGAAAATATACAGGGCACCTGAATATATTTTGAAGTAGCTCAGTCTCAATGTGGTGATTTTGGTATCAGAACATTCTATGCCAACTTAACAAATTCTCAGGTCGTGTTCTTCAGGATGAAATATGTTAGCCAGACCTTAGTACTCTGGGGCTACTGTAGTGCTACAATTCCAAGGGCTACTTTTGCAAAGATAGCTTCATAATCTTTACTGTTCTTTGAGTAACTAAGCTTATTGTTTAGATTGACTCTACAGCCATAAGGTATTATATTATACATCATGTTCCAAATAACAGCTAGCTTCCATTAATAGTTTTTACCTGAAGATGGTGGTGGGGGCAGGTGGCCTGCCAGAAGCTTTCATTCCCTTTGCTGTGTGTTCAATACAGTTTCACCTTTTAGCTCACGGAAACTGTTCTCACAACAGTTTGTGAGCTGTGGAACATCACATTCCATGATCTGAGTTAGCATGGTGGCTCATACCTGTGATCCCAGCAGTGGGGAGGCTGGAGCAGCTACCACACGAGTTTGAGCCAGCCTGGATTACATAGTGAGTTCAAGGCTAGCCTGTACTACATAGCCTATATCAAAAACATTTTTTTCCAAGAAACAAGATTTTATGCTCTTTTTCATTGAAACTACTGTTACTTGTTAGAGTCCAGAAAATAACAGCAACTACTTGAAGCAAAGTGCATCACCTGTAATTACTGAATGAAAAGAATATGTACAGTTCACTGGATGCCTTTTATTGTTCTTGGCAGCTAGCCTGCTTTGTTCCTTACACTTCTTCACCTGAAATCATTTTGTCTGTGACAGCTGCAGTAACCTTTGGAATTTGGCCAAGGGACTTACTTAAGCCTTCATATGATCACTACAATTTCTTAAAAGCTCTTCCCCTGAATTAGTACCAAAGTAAAGATTTAATTATCAAAATGGATACCTATATCACACATACATATTAGAAAAGCATACACATCTAGATAATTCTTATACCTTATATTTATATTTCCAGACTAAGTACCCTCCTATGAAAGTACCTCAGAAGGTTAACAAAAGAACCTTCAACCATGTACCTTGTGCACCAGTGTAAGCAGATGTGTGTAACTGTGACATACGAGACAAGTGGTAGTGACTGCAGTCTGCTGTGTGGCCCAAGTGGAGCTAGCTCCTCCGCCTGCCTCATTTCATTTGTTTTCACAACACAGTCACTCACAAGGAAGCTGTATTATGATCTCTCTTTTAAGAGAAGCAATTGGAGTTTGGAGAGTTTAAATAATACGTTCAAAGCCTTGATGGTGACACAGCCAGGACTGGACTCCGGCTGAGCAGAGACTCAAGCCTTCGTTCCCACACAGCTGCTACCTGACTGGTAAGCAAGAGAACGGAGTGGCCACGAACATAACGAAATATAAGGTGTGCCACTTCATAGTGGAGTCACTTTACATAATAGTCCTTGAATCTGACAATAATTTAACTTCTTTTCTTTTTCTTACATTTTGAGATAGTGTTTAAAAAAAAAATTATCCTCAGCTAAATACCTCTTCAGTTATAATCAATAGAGCAAAGTCAAGATGTCAAGTTGCAAAAGAAAATTTCTCCCTAGTAGGCTAGCAGAACTGTTTTGGACATTGGTACCTTAAAATAAAAATGTTTTATTTCTATGTTGGCATGTAAGTGACAAAGCTACATTTTCCTGCATCTAGTAGAAAACATGCACTCTGTCCATAGTTACTGCGTGCAGACTTCTGTTTGTATCTCTCGGCGATTGTTTTCTCTACTTTTTTTTAAAGGTGAAGGCTGATATTGGTGATGTTAGTATTTTAGTAAATAACGCTGGTGTAGTCTACACATCAGACTTGTTTGCTACACAAGATCCTCAGATTGAAAAGACTTTTGAAGTCAATGTACTTGCACATTTTTGGGTGAGTATAATTTCTTTTATTTAAAAAATCCCCTTTAGAAACCTCAAAGATTAAAGTAGAGCTCTCAGCAAACATAAGAATATTAAATTAATGCTAAAATTTCTTCTGGAGTCTAGAGGAAACAACATAGAAAGACTTCATTTTCACTTTTTTATGCTCATTTCAAATTCTACCCATCATTCTCTATCCCACCCCTAAGTTAATGCTAATGAATAATTATAAACCAGATGCTGCAGATGGATTAACTCTAAGTTTGGTTTTTCACACTTTCATTTTTGGAGATAAAGAGAATAGAGACCATCCAGGTGAGTGCAGATCCTCTTCATTTCTCATGAGCCTCAGACGTCATATTTCTTAGCAGATTTCATCATGAATCTCAGCATTCAAGGTTTAATGCCTTACTAATGTAGTACCTATTTCTAAGGTCTCCAGATATTCCCAAAAAAGCCAGTTCATAGAAAGATCCTCCAAATCTTTCTTGGTTGTGAGTTCGGGGTAATTAGTATCAACTGAATATTGAGGTTGGTGAAAAGTCAATAGTTTTCATGTTAATGTTCCCATGTTACTGAAGTCCATCTGTATATGCTTATGTTTGTTGAAATGTAGAGTTCTGTTTGTTTCTGCAAACCCAACTCAGAGGGCATGAAATACTTAATGACAGTAGTGACAACTGGGAGGTTGTTCCTCACTTCGTTGTTGGCAGTGTAGCAGTGTAACCCAAAGAGTTTCTATCCATTTCATCTTGAACATAAATTCTTTTGGCAACTGTAGATAATTATCCCTATTCAATATATAAGGTGGTTAAAAAAAATCAGTGATAAGAGGAAAGGGGGAATGACCGAGCCCACTCAGTCAGTCAACAAGAACTCGAGAGAGGGAGTGCAGATTGAAGAATACGTGGACTCTTGCAAGGGACGCTGCAAAGAACACTTTATTATCTACAGCCTTCCTTTTATACCCTCCTTGCCTTCCCGCTTGTTAACAGAACAGTCCCATGTTTCACACCTGATCCAAACTTTAGACAGTAAACAAGCAAAACAACACCTGACTTAAATTTCAAGCAGTAAACACTTTGTCCTGGAAAGGAACTTGGCCAAGGTCAGCAATGCTGAGGCTCTCGGTCCCTGAGGGCCCCAACAGTGGAATAAGAAGTTAGCAATTTAAATAAGATGGTCCTCCAAGCTTTCTGTATTGGATATTTTGCTTAGTTTATCTGACATCACATACTTAACCAGTTGCCTGTCGTATGTTGAAGCATTTGGCAATTTAGGTCATTTTATTTATACAGGAACAATGTTTAAATAAAATCTTTGTTTCAGACTGTTACAAATGAATCTTTGAATCAGAAATAATATATGTATTTTTTTAATAAAAACTCTTTCTAGACGACAAAGGCATTTCTTCCAGCAATGATGAAGAATAATCACGGCCATATTGTCACTGTGGCCTCAGCAGCCGGGCACACTGTGGTTCCCTTCTTACTGGCCTATTGGTATGTGATGTGTTTCCTTCTGATTTCTGTTCTTAATTTGGGTGACATGTCTTACCATCTAATGAGGAGTATCTTTGTCATGGTAATTGTCTTAAAGTTGCCAAACCAGGCAGAAGAACCCAAAGTCTCATTTGACCACAGTATTGTCAATTGCTAGCCCCCTTCTCCATCTCAAGGGAGGACCAGCCCCGTTGTGGGGGGCTGCAGGGGACTTGCCCAGGTAGAAGCCCATCACTTAATGCATTCCACCTTCCTTTTAGTACTAAGGCATTACAAACTAAGAATAACCTTGAACAAAAATCAGTATACCTTGATATATATATATATAAAATATACCTTGAACAAAAATTAATATCAATAATTTTGATATTAAAAATAGGGAAAATTTTGTGGAGACAAAAGAGTGTAAAGAAAAAAGAATGTGTGCCTATTATTTGGTATTCTAAACATGGACAGGATCCTAACAGTGGAATTAAAAAATGATTTCATAGTCATCCATTTTGAAAGCCTTGCTACTGTCACTACTGAGGTACTTGCATGGCAAGCAGGTCGTGGTCCTGAGGTGCTGCTTGGACTGTAAGGAGCCAACCCACGAGGCCAGTGAGGGTGTCCAAGGTGTACCTGCTAGCTGTACACACTCCAACTGTTCCTTGATATTTCCATATTTTAGTAAATTATGACTTTTTAAAGTCACATTATAATCATACACATGTGCATGTGTACATAAAATAATGAAATTGTTTTCTTCCATCATGAACCTTTAGAATCTAAGTTAGAAAAACAGCATGAATATGGTTTTCCTTTTTCTTTTCATATATTTGTTTTCTAATAGTTAAAAAAATAAATACAGACTTGGATTGAGTTTTCAAAAAAAATAGAAAGAAAATGAACTGGTGAAGCAGTTGAACAGCCAGTGTGGTATTCTGGTTGTACCTGGCCTCTCTCAGAGTCAGTGGGAGTTGGGAGGGTAATTCACTGTGGCCCAGCCATCCGTGGCCTCTCTCAGAGCCAGGGGGGTAGCCCCGCCATCCAGAGCTGATGCAGCTGCCATTTATTCATTTCCTTGATGAAAGAAGGTTCCCGGGGCTGCCTCTTGGCCCTTCCCATCCATCGGCCCTCCTGCCAGCCTGGGTCTCAGCTGCCGCGCTCCAAGTCCCAGGGTCAGGATCCGGAGGGCTCAGGGCCTGTGGCACTTACTCTATTGTTTGCCATAGCAAACACTGTCCCATGGAGTATTTCCTACCGATAACTGCGTGAGAGAGTGCCTTGTGTGAGGAACGTGACTGATGATGGTGCTTGGGGAAGGAACAAAGGCCCTCACTCGGGGCCCTTCAAGTAGGGCGGCACTCACCTTTGTCCAGAGTGTGCACTTCAGGATTCTGTGGCTTGGTAGTCACATTTCAGTCCTTTTAGACTTGAATGATTTTTTTCCAGTAGATGGCAGTAAAGTAGCCTGAGAAGAGGAAAAGGCTTTATTTTTATTTATTATTATTATTATTTTTAATGCACACAGGGTCTCATTTGGACCCCCAGGGCCAGAGTTGAAAGAACACTTGTGGCTTTTACAATTCCATCTCAGTGACAAATCTGTGGCAGATCTAGCTCTTTTTTGGGACCCTTCTGTGGAGTCCCTGGTGGCCAGTGGCCTCGTTGCAGGCGGTGACCTTCACTAACCATAGTTATCTCTTTTCCAGTTGGTTTCAGTGTCTGCCAAGCACCTAACCAGTGATGGAACTTTGAACAGGATACACTAAAGAACTGTGCAGACAGGAAGTTGATGTTTAGCAAATGTAGCCATCAGCAGCTGGGCAGTTGAACTGACACTGCTTTTTAAGTGTGAATTTCTTATTGAAGCGTAGTCTGTATTTATAAAAATGAAATGACACCGCACCGATCCACTACAAAGCCTGTGTTTAGCATTTAACATTCACTTTAAAACATAGAACATTCCAGACTCCAGAACCCCTATTAGAAGGCTTCTGAGCCACCAAACCCTCCTCTCAAAGGTACCCACTTTACCGACTAGTAGCACACAGATTAATGTGCCTATCTGTAGTGTGTTCGACCCGCGAAGAAACCACATGTACGCTTTCTCCGGTATCTCCAGAAGCTTCCTCTTTATTATATCCCACCCCACACTTTTATAGGGCAAAACCACACAATTGGCATAGCAACAGCCAATTGGACAAGCAGCTACGTCATAGCATCACACCACTGCTTGCGCATCTCGGTGGCCAATCAACGCCACTTCCTGCTTCTTAATTTTAACTGCGCCACACAAGCCGGCACAGAGCCAACTTCTTCCTACATTCTCTGCTGCACCACAATGGGGGTTAATGCTAAGCGCCATCTTCCTACACAGGCAGGCCGGGGAGTCTGTCCAGAGCTGACTTCCACATCTCCCCCTTTTTGTTTTAATAATAGGCTAAGGGAATGTGCCTGTCTTAGGTTGGCTCAACACAGGATCTCTCTTACCCGTCATGGGAGTACTATCAGCTGGAATAGCACCCTGTCTTAGGTTGATGAAATCCTGGCCAGGCCTTACCCGTCATTGACTACCGTTCCAGCACAGCAAGCCATACCTCAGGAGATGTACCACATTCAATGGCTGCCATCGCCTGTAGCAGGGCTCTATTGTCTTGGCGCCACCTTTTATGTAGGCGATGAACATATCTCCCCATGGCGATCAAAATGAAGCCCACTAGGCCAAATAAAGCAAAAATTCCTCCCCAGTTTCTAGCCAAATGTAAAGCAGAGGCCAGAAAGTCAACTATTTACTTTCCTGACAGTATGGATACCTTAGTGGCGTTGATCAGCATAATTTGAGAGCGCAAGACAGTTGTAAGATTATCAAATTCCGTGGACCAGGTGCCATTAAGCAATGTTCCAAGCTTATAAGACAGGTTTGCGGCTGTGGACATTTTTTGAAACTCTACAGGAGTTACACATAATCCCGGCATTTTATAAATACAGTCCACACTCAAAACATCCATCATAATGTCCATTTGTTCTTGTAGCAAATCAACCCTCTGATTCACCAGAAGGATGCCAGTCTGAAGATGACTGTCAATGTGACTCTGGGTGTCCAAGGCAGTGGCCATGGAGGCAGTCAAATTATTCAAAACCACAGCTGTCTTAATGGTATTGGTCAGGGCCACAGCAGCAGCAGCAGCAGCAACAGCAGCAACAATGGCAATCGTTGAGTGAGTTTTATTGTGCATTGCTATGGAGGTGTTGCATCTCATAAGCACCCTGCCAGATATCATGCCAAGGGCAGCAACATCTACACAAGCCTTCTGACCACACAATAGCCACATATCAAAGGGGCTAGCCATCCAATGTTCTGGTGGACCGTCAAAATTAGGGGTAGTCAGAGGTAAAGGGTACGGCCACACTTCCAGGATTCCCCACAGTAGTCGTGGGGAGGCCTGACTCCTCATTGTCAGGATCAGCAGCACAGGTACCAGGATCTCCAGCGGCCTCATCATGCACACTTGAAGTATCTTCCTCCGCAGCGATCTTAGCGATCCTGGTCGATCTTTCTGGAACCCAGATGGGATTTTTGGCCTCCTGAGAAAAAACACAAACATGGCCTCGACCCCAGATTAATACTGGGTCGGGTCCTTTCCATTGGTTACTTAATACATCTTTCCAGTAAACAAGAGGTCGCTCCTTTGTAGACCCCGAGGAGCAATGCCTATCTGCAGCACTGTGACCAAAGGCATCCAATGTCAAAAAATTTAAAATAAATAAAGCAATGGAAAGTTTGTCCCGTGGTGTCCGATAGTGGGACCCTATTCCCCCTTTTTGTTTTAATAAAGCATTCTTTAAGGTATGGTGAGCCCGCTCTACAATCCCTTGTCCCTGAGGATTATATGGAATGCCATGAGACAAGGATATCTGAAATTGCTGTAAAAATGTAGTAAAGGCTGCAGAGGTGTAAGCAGGTCCATTATCAGTCTTAATACAGCGCGGCATGCCCCAAGCAGCAAAGGCTTGTAGGCAATGTGCCATAACATCTTTAGATTTTTCCCCTGAATGGCAGGAAGCAAAAATAATCCCAGAACAGGTGTCTACTGTAACATGCACATATTTAACGGACCCAAACTCCGGATAATGTGTAACATCCACTTGCCAAATATGATTGGGCTGTAGCCCTCTTGGATTTATACCCAGTGACCATTGCGGCAGCAGAGTCACACAATTCTGACAGCCTAAAACAATACTCCTTGCTTGTTCCTTAGAAATTTTAAACTTTAGGCGAAGAGTATTAACATTTACATGAAAAAGTTTATGAAACTGTTTTGCATTCTCGATGGGGTCAAGTTCTAAAAAGATAAGTGGTGTTTTGGTACCTGCATCTGCTCTGGCATTACCCGCCGCCAAGGGCCCAGGCAAAAAGGAATGAGCACGAATGTGCCCTATGAAAAAAGGGTGTGATCTATTCCAAATAAGCTGTTGTAATGTCAAAAACACCGAGCCCATGGAGGATTTTTGAGAAATGGGGCTTACACATTCTAAAATTTTTAAAGACTCCACTGCATATACTGCTGCTCATCAGCCTTTTTTAGATTTTCACCCAGGTGGTCCCACTGAGGCATATTTAAGAGCCCTTCCTCCATAAACCACAGCGCATGCTTTTCTACCACCTGTAAGAACGCCCCGGCTGTTTTCGATTTCAGAGGTACTTTCCCAGCCCTCAAGATATCTTTCAAAGCACCCTCCATGCGGACACGAGATGTCTCCGAGCCCATCTTATAAATAGCAAATACTCAGCTGCTCCACCTGCAGACCTCCCCCGCTCAGCGGGATGCGTTGCACTACTGCAAACTTTACCGAGAATCCCGGGTTTTGGCACCACTTGTAGTGTCTTCAACCCACGAAGAAACCACATGTACGCTTTCTCCGGTATCTCCAGAAGCTTCCTCTTTATTATATCCCACCCCGCACTTTTATAGGGCAAAACCACACAATTAGCATAGCAACAGCCAATTGGACAAGCAGCTACATCATAGCATCACACCACTGCTTGCGCATCTCGGTGGCCAATCAACGCCACTTCCTGCTTCTTAATTTTAACTGCGCCACACAAGCCGGCACAGAGCCAACTTCTTCCTACATTCTCTGCTGCGCCACAATGGGGGTTAATGCTAAGCGCCATCTTCCTGCGCAGGCAGGCTGGGGAGTCTATCCAGAGCTGACTCCCACACCTATCTTTATCTGTCTGTGTCTATGTCTGCATGGAATCACTGTACTTATGAGATTTACCCATTGTCACCATTGGCCACTCTGGTTTGACCATTCTCAAGGCTGAATAGTTTTGTCATGTGACTAGATGACAACTTACTTGTCAGTAGTACTGACATTTGGTTTGCTTCCACTGGGGTATTTTAAATAATGGTTGTCTTGGTTACTTTTTCATTGCTGTGACTCAATACCCGACACCCACAAACTTAGGAAAGGTTTATTTTAGCTCACAGTCTCAAAGGTCACAGTCCATTCAGGGGTGGCCGGCAACAGTCGAAGTACATGGCAGAGAGAGAGGTGGAGGCAGCTTCTCCAGACATCACAAACAGGAAGGCAAGCTGAGACCAATTGAGACTAGTCCCAGTCCTCCAGGAAGGGAGGTGCAGCTTATGTATCCTTTCGGGTCTCCGCCCAGTAACCAGTCCCTCCTGCATCCAGGTGTGGCCACGACACACCGTTAATCCTAACTTAACTGCTATCCACCCCTCCAGACCAGACCCCAATCCACCAACATCACATGGTTCCATAGACAATCCACAACATTAAAATACATGAGACTCTTGGGGGACACTCCAGATCCTAACCACAACAATGATGTTATGAGTATTGACTCAATCACTTGCTAGCTGTACAACCTTAGGTAAATTTCTCAACTTTGCTTCATTTTCCTTATCCCTGAGTGCATTAATAATAGCATTAACCTGTTATGTTGCTGTAAGGTTTTGATCATTTGGTGCACCTGGCATTGAGTCTGGACTCCTGCAGGGGTTCCATAACAGGAACGTGCCCACTGTGTTATGCTTCAATCTACTCCCTTGTCCTCACACAAAACCTGGGGGCCCACCTCTCATCTTAGCTTCCAGAATATCCTGCAATTGTAGTAACTAATAATGTGCCTTCTGGATCCTGGTTGTTGGGTGAAATCCAATATTTCAGCCTTTACCTGTCACCATCCTGAGGTGCCACAGCAGTAAAATTGAGAACAGCTTTAATCATCTTTCTCAGGGAAAAAAAAATGTTTTAGCTTCTTTTTTGGAGTTTGATAACTTTGACGATTACCATAGAAATGCAAAATGATAGAGCTGGATTCGTGGGGGGGTCAAGGGTACGTCTTTGATTCTTTTATAAAATGTTTTTTGCTCTTTGCTAAGTACTTTTTTCCCACCAGTATCTTTTGATTTTTAAAAAGAAAACAATTGACCAAGTATGGAAGTGTGCACCTGTAACCTCTGCACTTGGGGAGGCTGAGGCAAGAGAATTGCAAGTTCAAGCCCACCTTGGTCAACTTAGTGACTTGGTGAGATACTGCCTCAAAACAAAAAATAACATGTGTGCAGGAGACATAGCTCCATGCAGAAACAGCCAGTGCCAAGAAAAGACAGTGTATTAGCCAGTATACTCTTCAACTCCAGAGGCAGTTAGCCAGCTTATAAGTGTGCAAGTTACAGCAAAGGAAGACTAAGTGAAACAGAGTCTTTATAATAAATGTTATTTAAAGGCAAAATTTAAGAATAACAAATCATAACTCAAACTATTTATAATAAAGAATTGAATGTAATATAAAGTGCAGGGGAATCAACCTACTATTTTAACATATGTATAGGTTCAGTCTAATATTCAAAAAACACTATTCCTTTAAAAAGATTATTAATACTGAGGTGTTTCTGCACTCTTGTCACCTAAGAAAAATCAGAAAATTTAATTTAGCAAAAGAAAGAGGAAAAAAATGTACTGATAATCTTGCCATACAGAAATACCCATGATAAAAGTTTATTGTAATTTTAATTTAGGACATTTTAATATACATATATAATCATGCAGTGAGCAGTCTGCATTTATAATCCTGCATTTTTCATTTTAAGTGAGTAAGTTTTGCACACTAACAAATATATAAGTGCAACTCCTTTTTAAAACTCTTGCCTGGTTTGCCACTGTATGCATGCCACTGGTCATTCTAATGATTATTGTTGGGACTTTATGTGTGAAGTTTGCCTCAGTGTTGGCTGGGGATGTAGCTGGGTCATAGGGTGTGGGCTTGGCTAGCACAGGACTTTGCATTCAATCCCCAGGACAAAAAAAAAAAAAAAAAATGGTGTTTCTGAAGAGACTTTTCCAGTGAATGAACAGCTTCCCACTACCCTAGATATTACAAAAATAGCGGCAACAGAAACACTTCACTGTTTTTCCTGTCTGCACATTGAAGTTCCCACTCTACGTGTGCGGTAGATTTTCTGTGCCGCTGGTGTTCCAGGCACCGACCTGTTTCCCCAAGAAGGTTGTGAAATGCGGGTCCTGGCCCAGTAGGCCTGCGCCGGCCGAGCTGCGGGTCGGAGGACCCACTATGCAAAGGGGAGCATGCCTCTGGCGTGAGCAGGTGCACTTTCCAGCTCTCTGCTTTTGTTTTCAGTTCCAGCAAGTTCGCTGCTGTTGGGTTTCACAGAGCCTTGACCGACGAACTGGCTGCCTTGGATCGTTTGGGGATCAAAACGACATGCCTCTGCCCTAATTTCATAAACACTGGCTTCATCAAAAATCCAAGTACCAAGTAAGTTGAGACTGAAATGGAGACAGCTGGTTGGTGGTTGCTATGAAATACCATTCATCTTGGGTTTTCAAAATACTTTAATCCCTAAAACACCTGCTACACAGTGCCGTTGCTTTGAGCTTCTGTAGGCTGTGGGAAAACAGGTAGAGACAGAGTGAGGAAGAGAGAGAGAGGATGACTGTGAACCTAGACAGGAGCAGCACACCGGAGCTGTCACCTTAGCGTGTTTCCTCCCTGGACAGTGGTTCTCAGACTCAGATCTGCACGCATGACACCCCGAGCTTGGAACTCTGCTGGGTGCCGTCCTGGGAGGACTTGTGGGCTGGGTTGGGACAGTGGCAGAGAAGGGGCCCTGGAGCCCAGTATTTACACAAAACTGTGGTGACTGTGACAGAGGTAACCAGGACAGTGCCCTTGAATAGGCTAGACGTTGTCCTTCAAAGTGAATACCAGACCAGAGTCTTTCCTTGGTTAAAAAAAAAATCATGAAGAATCAAATAAAAAATAATTTTAATGCCTCCTCTCTTTGGGATTAGCTATGAAGTCTTTGTAATCATAATATATGCTTCTTTACTTTCAGAAAAATATATATCAGAATTTCATTTCAGATTTTATTAATCTAATGGAAACCATTCTCATAAATATCCTCCTAGTTGTCCCTGTATATATAGAGTAAATATCTTTTCATGATGCCAGTTTAGAAAAATAATCTGCTGTTATTACGATCAGTAGTTTGGTTTTCTTTTGTGGTGCTGGGGATTGAGCCTGGCACCTCATGCGTCCCTCTGCTCCTGAGCACCTCAGCCCTTCTTGTACACATTTTGTGGTTGTATTTTTTTCCATTTAAATCTTTGATTCCCCAGAAGTTGCATTTATTTATTTTTGTATTTATTTACTTGTGGTACTGGGAATTAAACACAGAGACTGTGCTCCCAGCTGCACCCCCAAACCCCTTTTCATTGCTTCATTGAGACAGTCTCCTGGAGTCCCTGGCTGGGCTCCAGCTTGCAGCCTTCCTGCCTTACCCTCCCAAGGGCCAAATTTACTCTAAACAAGCAAGGTTATAGTATATTTTCTCCCTGTTCTGAATTATTTCTTAAATGCTACATTATTTCCCTCACTAATTTAAAATTTATATGGTAATAAGTCCATACACTTACTGGAATATACTTGTGAGGTCTCTATTCTGTTGCACTGTTGAAATTCAGTTTTTAAGTGTTATTCCATTTGCTCAGACTTTGTCCTTTCTTCCTTCTAATTTAGCTGTTCTTGCTGAAATGAGCGTGCAAATAATGAGGACTATTCAGCTCCCATTTGGGAAGACAACAGGTTCTATTTTAAATGTACTTTAGAGTCAGTGGGGCCCTGAGCTTGTTTTCCACACAGGTCTAAGCATTGAAAGCTAGCTAGAGGCAGCAGATTGGGAACAGTCTATAAATCACAAGCCCGTAAGATCCTGTCAGATACAGATGATGCCCAATTTAGGGTGGGATTATATTCCAAGAAATCCATCATAAATTGAAAATATCCTATGTGGAAAAAAATATATGTATAATATATCTAAGCTACTGAACATAGTAACAGGGGCCCCAGCCTGATAATGGTCTGTGGCCTGCTAGAAAACAGGCAGCACCGCAGGAGGGAGTGGGCATACTGCCAAGCTTTCTCTGCATTTATACCACTCCCCTTCGCTTGTACTAGCACCTGAGCTCTGCCTCCTGTCAGAGCAGCAGCAGCAGACTCTCGATGGAGCACAGATCCTGCTGTGAACTGCACATGGGAGGGATCCCGGTTGTACACTACTTATGAGAATCTGATGCCTGGTGATCTCAGGTGGAATTGCAGTGGTGACGCTAGTGCTGAGGAGCAGCTGCAGATACAGGTCTGGCTGCTCTGTCTCCCATCACTTTCACATGGAATCATCTAGTTGAAGGAAAACAAGCTCAGGGCCCCACTGATTCTGCATTATGACAAATATATTTGTTTCATTATATATTATGATGTAATAATAATAGAAATAAAGTGCTTGAGTCATCTAGAACCCCACCACCACCACCATCCAGGGAAAAATGATCTTCCATGGAGCCAGTTCCTATGCCTGACACAGGTGCAGCAGCCTGCACACCAAAAGGTGGGGGATGCCCAGGGGACAGCTGATTGTGGCTTGGCAACATGCTGTGCCTTAGGGATCTGCTGTGTCACCTGTGGCTATGACTGCATCAGGAATGGGAGTTGCAGCTCCCTGCTGTCCAGCACCAGCCAAGAGGATCCTATCAGGCATACCACATGCTGCTCACTAACCCAGGAAAAATCAAAATTCAGGATTGGAAATACAGTTTTTAGTGAATGCATAGCTATTGCATGGTGAAAGATCATTAAGTTGAACCATCTTAAGTCCATCTGTAGTACTAAAATTCTATTTTAAGGCAATTTTGTTTAAATAAAAAAAAGAAAGATTAAGAGCAGATACCATGGGTACCTTTGATTCCATGTGATCCCTTGTGACCCCAGTGCCTGGGAGGTTGAGGCAAGAGGATTACTTGAGCCCATACGACTAGCCTGAGTACCATAGAAAGACCTCATCTCAAAAGGAAGACAACAGTTTGGTGCGCTTTTACCTTTCTGCTGTTGGATAGCTTTTGAACAAAAATGAGGCGACCTTAAATCAATAATGCTTAGTGAAATGGACTAAATACAAAAGACTGACTGTAGAGGGGTGTGCCTCTTAGAACAGCCATACAATATTGACATAAAAAGTTCCCAACATGAGTGACAGGGTAGAAAGAGGGGCAATGGTCAGCTATGGGGTGGACATAGATGCTCTCTAATGTGTTATAGAGCTTGGAATTTATGCATGAACAAACTATACACACATACACATAATTAAGTAAGAAGATAGCTAAAATTACATACATAATACAATTCTTAAATTCCTGAATCATGTACCCCTGAATGTATTGAAGTCTGGGATTCATTTGAATTTTTTTGATTATTGTATAATTTTTGATTTGTATGCTTTTAAGTCATTGCTGCCATCTCAGTGCTCAATATTGTTCAAATGACAGGTTTCAAATGATAGAGCAGAATTCCAATGGTGAAAAAAAAGGAAAATAAGAGGGTATACTAAAGAAGGCCAATGTTTGTCTCTCTTAGTCACGAGAAATCTAACTGGGCCCTGGAGAGAGGAGAAAATGAGGAAATAAGCCTTTAGGGTTGAGGCATGGTATCCAATCCAGAAAGGTAAGAATGCACCAAAACTGAGAGCAGATGTTCAGGGGAAAGCCTGGCAATTTTCTGTGTTGTTTTCAGGGATTTGGCACTAACATAATATATTTGAGTCAAGATTTTTTTAAAAATCAGACTGTAATTAAAGGCAGACATTATATTTTAAAGTTTTATTTAATTGATGTTTTTTTAACCTTGCCTCAGGTCTGGCCATACAGGACAAGATTGCCCTCTCTTGGCAAACTCTATTACTGCTACTAAAAAATGAAGCTTGCTTAGTTTCTGTTACAGAAGCTAAGGTGATTCTAGTCCATTCACGGGATGTAGGCCTAGGCCAGGCTGCTGGTAGAGTGTGCCCTAAAGACGAAGCTGATTTTGATATAGAAATATAGTACTTTTAAGTACAAGGAAAATAACTCAGACCTTTACCGAACTCCTGTTAATGTTCTCGACATTAAATAATAGCTTTTGTTTTCTTAAGCTTGGCAATAGTACTTTGAAGGAGATGTTATTAGTCTTCTCCCCTGAGTGAGGCCTGGCAAGCTGAAGTCACTTGCCATAAGTAAGGGAAGTAGGATTGAGACAGAGGTACAGAGTTTGGCTTCTGAGCCAACCTTGAAGGGGCTGGATTTGAAAGACTTGTTTTGTATTCATTTTGGAGCCCAAATTCTCTCCTTTTTTCCCACTTTATTGGTAAGTATAATTGCAAAATTTAAACTTCACATTGACCTTGAGCATTTTGTGTACATACATATCACGGCAAATTTACAGATCCTTACTCTCTCTTCTTTCGACCCTCCCCCTACCCTCCCCACAAGTTCCCATTATTTCCCACATTAAGTTCCATGAAATAATTGTGTTCTGGGTTTCTCATAAAAGAGAAACCGTTCAATATTTCACTTTCAGCTTCTGACTCACCTCACTAAACATGATGGTCTCAAGTTGCCTCCATTTGCCTACAAAAGCCCCCAACTTATCTGTCTATATAGATGAGTAGTATTTCATTGTGTATAAATACCACAGTTTGTGTATCCATTGGTCTGTTGATGGTTACTTTGGTGTCTTCTACATTTTAGCTATTGTTAGTTGTGCTGCTATGAACATGGGTATACATGTATCTCTGTTATGTGTTACTTTTAACTCTTTTGGGAGTATTCCCAGAAGAGGTATTGCTGGATCGAAGGGGATATTTATTTTCAGTCTTTTTAGAGTCTTCCATACTGCTTTTCATAGTGGATGTACTAGTTTATATTCTCTCCAGCAGTGTAAGAGGGTTCCTTTTTCCCCACAGCCATGCGAGCACTTATTGCTGTTTGTGTTCTTGATATATGCCAAACTTTCTGGAGTTAGATGGTATCTTAGTGATATTTTGATTTGCATTTCTCTTATGGGTAAGGATGTTGAGCATCTTTTCATGTATTTATTGGCCATTTGGACTTCTTCATCTGTGAACTGCCTATTCATTTCTTTTGCCCATTTTTAAATCGGGTCTTTGATTTTGAGGGGCTTACTTTTCTTCAGTTCCCTATATATTTTGGTTGTGAGCCTCCTATCTGAGGTATTGTTGGTGAATATTTTTTCCCAGACTGTTGGTTCTCTTTTCACACTGTTGATAATTTCCTTTGCTGTGAAGAAACTTTTTTAATTTTATATAATCCCATTTGTTAATAGTAGGAGCAATTTATTTTGCTTTTGGTGTCTTATTAAGAAAGTCTTTGCCTACACCTGTGTCTTTTAGATATTTGCCTAATTTGTCTCCTAGAAGGCTCAGTGTTTCACTTTTAATATCTAGGTCTTTGATCTACTTTGATTTGATTTGATTTTGGTGCATGTTGGCAGGTGTGTGTCTAGATTCATTCTTCTGCATGTGGATGTCCAGTTTTCCCAGCACTGTCTGTTGAAGAGTCTATCCTTTTTCCAGTGTATGTTTTTTCTCCTTTATCAAAGAATTGGTAATTGAGGGTATTTGAGTGTATCTCTGGATCCTCAATTCTGTTCCACTGGTCTACTTGTCTATTTTTGTGCCAGTTCCAATTTTTACAACTTATAATATGGCTTGATGTCTGGTATTGTAATACCTCCTGCCTTAGTCTTGTTACTCAAGATTGCTTTTGCTGTTCTAGGTATTTTTGGTTCCATATGAATTTTAGGATTTTTTCAAGTTCTTTGAAAAAAATGTTGCTATTTTGATAGGAATTGCATCTGTATATCATTTTCTGCAGCATAGTCATTTTGACTTTATTTATTTTGCCTATCCAAGAACAGGAGATCCCTTTCTATTTTCTGATATTGCCTATGACTTCTTTCTTCAATTATAATGTAGTTTTCTGTATATAGATCCTTCACTTCCTTGGTTAGGTATACTCCTAGGTATTTAATTTTTTGCTGGGTAATTGAGAATGGGATTGTTCTTTTGAGCTCTTTCTCAGTGCATTCATTGTTGGTACAGAAGAGCTATTGATTTTTTTAGTATTCATTTTGTAGCCTGCGATTTGGCTGAATTTGCTTATTATTTCCAAGAGTTTTATAGTAGAGTTTTTGGGTCTTCTACATAGATAATCATATAGTCTGCAAATAAGACTAGTTTGACTTTGTGATGGAAATTCCCTTTATTTCATTTCCTTGACTGATTGCTATGGCAAGTGTTTCAAGGACTATGTTGAATAAGAGTGGTGATAGTGGGCAGCCTTGTCATGTTCCTGATTTGAGAGGAGTTGCTTTCAATTTTTCTCCATTTACTGTGGTATTTGCAATAGTATGATATATGGCTTATATGAGTTTGAGATAAGGCCCTTCTATACCTATTTTTTCAGGATTTTTATCATGAAAGGGCTTTGAATTTTATCAAAGGCTTTTTCTGCATCAGTTGAGATGATCATTTGTGTTTTGTTTTTGCTTTTGTTGATGTGGTGTGTTACATTGATTGATTTACATATGCTGAACCAGCCTTGCATCCCAGGAATGAAGCCCACTTGATCATGGTGTATGATCTTTCTGATTACTTGTTGAATTCTGTTTGCCAGAATCTTATTGAAGATTTTTGCATCTATATTAAGGATATTGGTCTATAATTTTCCTTCCTGGTTAGGTCTTTGTCTGGCTTTGGGACTAAAGTAATGCTGGCCTCCAGAAAAGAGTTTGGTAGTATTTTTTCTCTTTCAACGTCATGGAACAGTTTGAGAATGATTGGAGGTAGTTCTTTCCTTAAATATTGAAAAAAATTATGCTGTGAATCCATCTGGTCCTGGGCTTTTATTTGTAGGTAGAGCTTTTATTACTGCTTCAATTTCTGTGTCTGTGATGGGACTGTTCAAGATTTTTATGTCTTCATTCAATTTTGGTATTTTGTATGTGTCTAGGAAGTCATCCATTTCTTCCCAATTCTCTAACTTGTTTGAAATTAGGTGTTCAAAATAATTTCTTATAATATTCTGAATTTCTGTAGGGTTTGTTGTAATTTCACCTTCTTCATTCCTGCTTTAATTCAAAGTATTTCTGGACCCAGAAGTTATTATCTTTTTGCCTTTTACATCTTTGGGTTCTGCAATTTCAGGATCCCTGGTATCATTTTCTGGGGTGTCTGGTCTTTTTGTAGGAAGTTTATTACCATGTTTCCTAATGGTTCTGTTACAGTGAGTTGAGCTTCTGGTATTTTTATGGGTTCTGTTTCTTTTCCTGAGATTCTTAGACTTTTCTGTCTTAACTGTTACTTGCCCCTTCTGGCTGGCTCAAGGGGCAAGCGGATTCCCACTCTTGCAGGCTTCCAGATGTAGACAGGAGGTCTGACAATGGCTACCTGGCTGTCTCTGGTGTGCAAGAGTGAAGGGATGAGCAAAGGCTCAGTCCTAGATGTCTCTGGATGCCTCTGGTACACAGTAGGTATAGGGCACTGGAAGTCCCAGTCCTGGATGCTTCTGTAGCACAGGAGGGATGGCGTGCTGGGAGGCTCAGTCCCAGATGCCTTCAGTGTGCATTTGGAAAGGGCCGAGAGGCAGCTACCTGGCAGCCTTTTGTGTGCAGGAGGAATGGCGCGTTTGGAGGCTCGGTCCCAGATGCCTCAGGTGCACTGGCTGAAAGGGGCCAGTGGCAGGTACCTGGATGCCTCTGGTATGCCGGTGGCATGCGCACTGGGAGACTAAGACCCAGATGCATTGGCACCCCAAATTCTGTCTTTCAGGACACTTGACAAATCTCGTTGGTTCTTTAGTTTGTACTCATCTAATACCCTGCAAATAAGCTGGATTAACATAAAAGCTGCAGTGCAGTGCAGTGCAATCTGAGTTCTTGACAATTAAACATAGACAGGTGTTCTTGCTGATTTTTTTTGAAAACTGAGAATTATTTTTATTAAATAAACTTGGATATTTTGTTTTGTATTTGCTTCAGGGCAAATTTCATGTTGTTTAGTTGGTATTCTCTTTCTATGAATGAATTTTCTTCTGAGTACTGTTTCTCACACATTATAATAGGTTGTGTCTCATTTGTATTTAACTCAAAGTGTTTTCTTATTTGTGCAATTTTGTCTTAGTTACTTATTCATCATTGTGACTCAATACCTGATATCCACAACTTAGGGAGGAAAGATTTATTGTAGCTTACAGTTTCAGAAGGTCACAGTTCATTCACAGGTGGGCAGCTGGAAAATGATGCAAGCACTTGACAGGGCTGGAGCAGAGGCAGGGCCAGAGCCAGTTCTCCAATGCCAGAGGCCCTCACGATATGGTGGCACAGAGAGAGTCTGGGAGAAAGGGTAGAACAAACACATGCCCCTCCCTGGTCAGACACCAAGCACCTGCCCCTTCCTGCCAGGCTCTACCTACCAACCCTACACAGTATCCATAGAAATATGAAGCTTTTGGGGCATACTCCAGATCCAAACCACAGTATTTCATCCCTGACCCCCAACAGACGCACAGCCACCTCCTTAAGCAAAATGTAATTAGTCCTTTTCCAAGAGTTGCTACAGTCCCAATTGTGGGGGTGGGCTCTTCTGTCCATAAACAGGGTCGGGGGGGGGGGGGTGAGTGTGCAGTCCCCCTATTTCCCAGCCTCTCAAGTCCCGAGAGACACTCAGACCCAATAGGGAGTTTAGTCACGCAGGAACTCACTTTATTCGGGCAGTACAGAAGCTTATATGGGATAAGGGAAGATGTCATAAGGAGGGGACAAGTAATTTGACGTGGCACTCATGTAAGTGAAACTTTAGCCAATTAGCCACTTATTCATGCCAGCATGTATTGGGCTTAAACAGTAACTACATCGTGATCACGCACTGTCCACGAGGGTGGAAAACACTTTGTCACCACCCCTGCGACATTTGTCCAGCGCCATTTTTGTCCCGTGTGTCCCCACATTTCCCCCTTTTTGTTTTAATGAGGTATCACCCACCACAAAAATGGAGTAGTGAGGTATCACCCACCTCTAGGTTAGGTACAGGCACCTTGTCGGGCACCTCAAGGAGTTGTGGGGCACATGGTATCCACCCTATTATCATGTAGTCAAAGGGTCATAATTGGACTTCATTAATCCTATCATTAACAAATTTAACAACTCTATTTAAAATACCAGGTCCAAGAATACAAAGAAGCATAACTATTATTAGAGGGTCCATTAGCATGGATATTAAAGTAGTAAGCCATGGAGACCATTGAAACCATTGTTTGTACCATGGGCCATTATTGGCCTGATGTCTTTCTTTAATCCCTCACCTGATATCATTGAGGTTTTTAATAATTACACCGGAATGGTCTGCATAGAAGCAGCATTCTTCTCCTAAAGCCTTACATAGTCCTCCTTGTTGATTATTTCTCCATTGGCCGGGTTGGCTATTATCCATCTCACCTTTAACGGTTGGTGACGGTTGAGGGTCAATACTCAAACATTCACCAGCATCAGGAAAGCAAGATTGATCAGACTTTGAAGCACCATCTGCAAGAATCAAACCAGAAAAGTCTTTCTCAAGGGACACTTTCCCTTGGGAGGATATGAATTTTATAGCTTTGGACCTTTTTTTCCAAAAGATCAACCTGGACCACCAAAGATGCTTTTTTTCTTTATTGGTCAGTCGGGTCTTGGGCATTATCCTGTAACTGAGAAGCGGGAATAAATTTAATATTCCTTGCAGGGACCCAGATAGGAGCATCTTCTCTCATGGGAAAAATGCATCCAAATCCCCTCCCCATGGTGAGTAAGGGATCTGGGCCCCTCCATTTATTGGTTAAGGGCTCCTTCCATTTAACCTGGACATTAGGCTTGGATGTAAGATGTCCCCAGTGTCTTTGAAATCGAGATTCAATGTCTCCCTTTGAAAAATTCAATGTATTTATAGTAAATAAAGCCAAGTTCAACTGTAAATGAGGGCTAGTAATTCCCCCTTTTTGTTTTAAAAGACATTCCTTTAAATATTGATGATTTCTTTCCACAGTTGCTTGGCCTTGTGGGTTATATGGGATACCAGTCAAATGTTTAATGTTTTACCTCTCCAAAAACTCGGATGTAGAGGAACTAACAAAACAGAGTCTGTTGTCAGTTTTTATCTGAGCAGGTAGACTCAATGTAGCAAAACATTGAAGAAAATGTGTTTGGGCATGTTTAGATTTTTCGCCCGTGTGGGCCGTGGCCCAACAGGCCTTTGAATAGGTATTGATAGACACAAAAATATATTTTAATTTTCCAGATGGGGCAAAATGAGTGACATCCATTTGCCATAATACAGTGGGTTAAGTCCTCAGGGATTTACACCCTGTGATTGTAACGGTGGTACCTTTAAAAATGGTTGACAGGATTTACAGGTTTGGATTATCCTTTTTAATTCTCCCACAAGTATTTGTGGGACTCTATAAGGTAATGCACGCCAATTTAAATGAGTCAACTCATGAAGATTAGAGGCTTCCCTAAGTGAAAACATTTGGCAATTAGAGGCTAGGCGATCTACAAATGCATTGCCTTCACCCAATGTTACAGGGAGTCCTATATGACCTCTTAGATGTTGGATATAAAGGGGTTGATCCCAGCCTTCTAAAAGGCCCTGTAAGGAAATCATCAGCAAAGATATAGGGTTTGAATCCAACCTAATATGGGCCTGAGCAATGTGTGGAAGTAAATTTACCATATAAAAGCTGTCAGAGAACAAATTAAGAGGACCCTGATGGTCCTGTAAAACCATAACCACTGCAAACACTTCCTTATATTGAGCAGATCCATGACAGGCCTGAAATTTCTGATGAGAGGGGAAATCAAAATCACAATTATGGAAGATTGCATAGGCAGAGCCAGCAGCACCTCCATCGGTGAACACAAGGGGCGCCTCAGAAAGGGGCTTATTGGCTATCAAACGGGGAAGTTTGAGGGGGAGCCGCTGTAAAATGGGTGCCCACTTGGATGGGCGATAGTGGCAATCAAGGTGTCCTAGGTATCTTTCTAATGTCAGGGCCAAGTGGAAGTTGTGCTGTAACAACCATTCCACATCTGAAATTCAAAAAACAAAACAAAACAGAAAACAATTTTATGGGGGTCCAGTCAATAGTGTCGTTGGGCCTGAAGTCTAGATTTTATTATGGCATCCGCCAGTTGGTCAACCTGTGAATAAACTCTGGGAGTGCCAGCCAAGGAGGTATGGACCCATTCGAGAGGCATGCCCTCTTGAATTAATACCGCCGAAACCAAAGAGGTCTCTAAAATTAGCCAAAGGAAAAAGGGTTTATGATCGTCATACCTAGGTAAGGCAGTGGAATCAAGAGCCTCTTGGAATTTATTTAGAACCTCATGATGTTGTTTATCAAGTTTTATTACATCTTGTGGTAACTTTCCCCTTAGAAGGGTAAACAAGGGTAGTAAATCTTCAGTAGATACGTGGATACATGGTCTCAACCAATTAATTTCCCCTAAAAGCTGTTGTAATTGGACCAAGGTATAAGAATTGGAAATACCTAACTTAGGTCGGAGGGAGCTTACCTGGGTAAATGTAAGGTGTGTCCCAAGAACCTTAAAGGGAGGCACCTTCTGAATCTTATTGTGAGGTATTGTAAACCCACCCTGTCTAAGGAGGTCTAATATCTTGACCAAAAGCTTTTGTAAAAGATTAGAATCTTCATGGCCCAGGATTAAATCATCCATATTAACACAAATCAAGGAGCCTGAAAACCCAAACAGGGGGGGCTAATATTGAGGTTAAGTACTCTTGGCAAAAGGCAGGGCTATTGGCCATACCCTGGGGTAACAATGTCCACTCAAACCTCTGATCAGGCTGAGAAAAATTGAAAGAAGGAAGGGAAAAGGCAAATTTTTCACAATCCTCAGGATGGAGGGGGATAGAAAAGAAACAATCTTTAATATCAATAACCATTAACATATATTTAGTTGGGATAGCTGGGATCCAAGGGAGTCCCCTTTGAAGGGTCCCAACTAGTTCCATTCGCTCGTTAACCTTTCTCAGATCTTGTAACATTCTCCATACCCCGGAGGTCTTTTGAACAACAAAAACAGGGGAATTCCATGGGCTCTTTGAGGGGCAAGCGTGTCCTAAATCTAGCTGTTCCTTTACTAACTGATGAAGGCCTTGAAGTTTAGGGAGAGATAACGGCCACTGCTCTACCCAAACGGGTTTACCTGGTTTCCACAGAATGGAGTGAACACCGGGGGCAGTGGCCCTTATATTTGGGGGTAAACATGTATGGAAGCCTTTGGGTCTCTTATCATATAAATCTAAGAGATTATCTTCAATTTGACCTAGTATATCCTCAAACTTTTGAATTTCATCATTTTCCAACTCAGCATCATAAAAGGCATGATGATCAGTGGTCAACATTGCGTCCATTTGTCCTAATAAATCCTGTCCAAGCAAGTTAGCAGTAAGGCCTTTAACCACTAGGGGTCGTATTTTCCCTTGTTCTCCGTCTGAGCTAACCCAGTGCAAAAAGGAGGCCGTTTCCTTGGAGGCTGAATTTTGCCCAACGGTTAGGACTAATGGCCCAGGTATTAAGTACCAATCAGCAGGGACTTCCTCTTCCCTGAGTACCGTCCAGTCAGCCCCAGTATCTGTTAAACAATGGAATCTCTTTCCCCCATGGACAAAGTCATCTTTGGACAAAATCCTTCCATAATAGGAACAGTCCAATTAGCCTGGGGTCCTGTTGGGATCCCCTTAGATTTTCCTCCTTTGGGTAAGGGGGCTGGAGGCTGCCCCACCTCTAGTTTAAAGGCTTTCCATCAATATCAAATTTGGACTTACAGTCCTTCTTCCAATGGCGGGAGCTTATTATTTCCCTTTATGGGCCCCACCTGTGGCGAGGAGGGACAATCCCGTCTAAAGTGGCCCTCTTGTCCACACCTGAAACAAACTCCCGTTTTTGTCTCTTTATTTTGGTTGAGACTTTGGGCTGCTAGAACTTGGGGAAAAGCCCTGGTTTGTTCCTATAAAGCCAGGGCCAGTGATTGGGCCTGATGGCGCTGGGTACCTACATCCTGGGACGCCACAACCCAGCGGCTCATCGAGGAGTCCTTAAGGCGCACACAGGCCATGCGGTGATCTCCATTCATGCCCTCCCACACTAATAGCCTTACAAATTTTTCCCTCAATTGCCCAGGGGCCAATTTTCTTTGAACACTTTGTTGTACCCTGTCAATAAACTCCAGCAAGGGCTCAGCAGGCTTTTGTCTAGCTCCTGCAATTGGAGACTCCGTCGGTCCATCATCTAACTTGGACCACGCATTAAGTCCAGCCTGCCTCACCTGATCTCTATATGGGGCCTGAATAGCGGCCTGCTGAACTCCAGTGGAGTGTCTGTCACCCGTTCCAGTTAGCATGCCGTAAGTAATAGGAACAGCAGGATTAGCCCCTTGATTTGCTTCGGCCCTCACTCGCCATTCCTCCTTAAAGAAGGCCGTCCATTTAATAAACTGAGAGCTAGGAAGTACTGCCTTTGCTACATCTAACCAGTCTTTAGGGACACAGGGATTGTATGCGATATCCTGAAGCAATGTTTGCGCCCAGGGAGAATTAGGGCCATCCTCAGCTACGGCTTTCCGGAGCTCTTTAAGATCTTTTGCCTCTCAAGGAAACCACTCAAGGGGGCGGGCTTGCCCTGGAGCCAGATTGACAGGATACTTCTGAGGAGAAGCAGAGGGAGTCTCTGAGTCACTACGTAGGCTTTTGCATAAGCGGACCTGTTAGTCCCAGAAGCATCCCCTGCTGATGCGTGACCACAAGGGGTCGCAACCATAAATTTTTTGGGGGGGTGGACAGTATATGGGGACGAATCCAGAGTCCCAGCCTGCGGAGGGGGCGTACCCGAGGCATAGGGCGGTGGAAGTGTGTCATCGACAGGCGCCACGTTCACTTTCACTTTGGCACGAACTTCAGCCATACTGGCAGCTGTTGCCTTTCCCTTACATTCTTCCGTGAAGGAAGCCCACCCATCGTCTTCTTCTTTGTCAGGGAGAGGCTCCGCGGGAGATCCCCACCCTCTGCGCCTTTGATAAGCAAGCGGAGGCGGCAGGGAATCTGGGTGCAGCCATAGCCTTAAGGGCTAGCTCTTTCTTGGAAGAAGTTGCGTTACCCATATTTAAGGTCTCACTCACCCAGGAAGACCGACTGGCCTCAGACGAGTACAGGGTCCTTCGAGTACAGGGTCCTTCGAGCCCCACGTTGGGCGCCAGATGTGGAGTGTAGGTCGTCTGTCCATAGACAGGGTCTGAGGGGGGTGAGTGCACAATCCCCCGTTTCCCAGCCTCTCAAGTCCCGAGAGACACTCAGACCCAACAGGGAGTTTAGTCAAGCAGGAACTCACTTTATTCTGGCAGTACAGACGCTTATATAGGATAGGGGAAGATGTCGTAAGAAGGAGGGGACAAGTAATTTGACGTGGCACTCATGTAAGTGAAACTTTAGCCAATTAATCACTTATTCACACCAGCATGTATTGGGCTTAAACAGCAACTACTTTGTGATCATGCACTGTCCACGAGGGTGGAAAACATTTTGTCACCGCCCCTGAGCCATTTGTCCAGCGCCCTTTTTGTCCCTTGTGTCCCCACACCCAATAGTTTCAGCACTGCTAAAAAGTCCAAATCCAAAGTCTCCTATGAGACTCAAAAAAAAAAAAAAAAAAATCTCAGCTGTGAGCTCCTGTTAAAACCAGAGTTAACCACTTCCAACATAAAATGGCACAGGGTAAATATTTCCATTCCAAAAGGGAGGAACAGAAGGATGGAAAATAACTGGACCCAAAAAGTTCTAAACCTGGCAGGCAAGGCTTAAACCCTGTAGCTCCATGTCCAGCAACCGGAGTAAATTCTGGTGGGATATGAACTCCAAAGGGCTTGTATGGCCCCACCCTTACGGCGTTGCCTCCATCGTCTCTTCTTTGGGCTTGATCTGCTCATGGCCTGCAGCTTTCTTCAGCTGACAATTCATGCTCCTGTCTTCTCCAAATTTTTGGGTGCTCCATTGCACCTTAGGCATCTCCATCATAACTCACTGCCCTACAAAGGGTATACTGCCTGGCCTCCAGGGCCTTCCCCTGAAATCTGGGTGGAAGCCTCCCTTAACCCACAATTCTTGGACTCTGCAGGCCTTTAAAGCCAGAACCACATGGACATCTCCAAGATCCTTCACTGGCTTGAGCAGTAACCTGGCCCCCTTGGACAAATGCTGTAGACATCTCCAAGTTCTTAGATGCTTGAACTCCAGGCCACTGAGCTCTAAAAGACATTTTTTTCTTTGGGTCCTGAGGCACATTTCTCAGGTCTTTTGCCTCTTCACCCTTGAGCTGGTGAAGGGAGGGGTCCTGTTGATTTTGGAAATGCCCTCCAGACATCTTTCTTATTCTGAGCATAAATACTTCGCTTCTTTTCAAGATTAATGTCTTTAACTTCCCTGTGCTCCTGGGCCCCACCACTGCAGGCCATTTTTGCCTGACACTGCAAACCTTCTATATGATTTTTCTCTGCCATGTTATTTTTTTTCTTTCACTAGAGAGCTGGCTAAAAGCCGCAAACAACAGCCATCTAGCAGTCTGAACATCAGTCTGCCTTGAGATTTTCTCCACCAGAATAAGCAGTCCACTGCTCTTAATCTCAGTTTTAAGCAAAGTCTCTGGACAAGGGCAAAATGCTGACAAACTTTTTGCTAGAATATAGCACACGTGGTTTTTTAGGCCACTTGCTGATACAGTCCTCCTTCCTGTCTCAAACTTCTTGAGCGTGTCCTTTTCAGTCCACACTTTTATCAGCATTCTAGTCTTCTGAGCTCTGACCAGAATCTCCCATCAAGCTCAGCTTGGAGCACTCCAAGGCTTCTCTGTCCTTAAGCCTTACCAAATTCCTCCTGCAAACTGATTTGAAAGGCTTCCAAACTACATGGTCAGGTAAAGCACAGCAATGACCCCACTCCTGGTACCAATTTCTGTGTTAGTTACTTTTTCATCGCTGTGACTCAATACCCATCATCCACAACTTGGGGAGGAAAGATTTATTGTATATTACAGTTTCGGAAGGTCTCAGGCCATTTATGGGTGGACAGGTGTAAGATGATGGAAGAACATGGCAAGGCTGGAGCAGGTGGCCCAGAGCCAGTTATCCAGTGGCAGAGATCTTCAAAATTGGTGGTTCAGAGAGGAACTTGGAGGAAGGGCAGAACCAGCACACTACCCTCCCTGGTCATACCCCAAGTACCTGCCCCTTCCAGCCAGGGCCCGCCTTCTAACTCTACACAATATCCATAGGACCGTGAGGCTTTTGGGGGACACTGCAGATCCAAACCATGACAAATTTCTTCATTGCCCATTGGTTATTTAGGAGTATACTGTTTAATTTGTACATATTTGTGAACTTTCCAGTTTTCTTTCTGTTACTTGGTCTAATTTCGTTCTGTTGTGGTCTCTGAACAGCTTTGATCTTTTTGAACTTACTGAGATTTATTTATTGGTCTCACTTGTGGTCTGCCCTTGTGAGGAACTTCCTGTACCCGCTTAAGGAAGAATGTATTCTGCTCCCGGTAGGTGGGGTGCTTCGTGTGTCTGTTTGCATCAATTGCTTTGCAGCGCTGTTGGAGCCACCAGCTCTTGCTCTCTGTCCAGTTCCACAAGTTGTTGAAAGTGAGGATCAACATTGCTGACTATTATTGAAACTGTCTGTCCTTGAATTCTAGTAGTTATTGCTTCATATAATTTTGGGCTGTATTTTTACGCAAATAGCCACTTTTTAATTAAATGTTTTTCCCTAGCCTCTTTCCTTCAGCTTACTAATGAAAAGCAGTGCTGCAGCATCTGAAGTAAGTAGAGTAAATGTGATTGAATGTTCTGATTATGGGGGTTTTTGGTGCTAAGTTTTAAAACATATACACTTCTACCTTTAATATACATAACTCACGTTATTTTTTTCTCTAAATATTTAGGAGTTTATATATGTGTGTGTGTCACAGAAAGTTGTTCATTTTTACTGGATAATGCCATAAAAGTAAGATGTCCTGCCAGATTTGCTATTTGTTGCTATTTGTACCCTCAGCATGAAGTGCTAACATGTGTATCAGTGACCCCGCTCCAGGGGAGCTCTGGATTCTCTGTAGCTCTCATCTACTGGTGTCATTCTTGCCTAGGTGGGAGTATTTATATCATGGAAGTAGCAAAAACTGTCTTCTGGAGAGGCAATTGTTCCACATTCACCATACCACTACCTTATTTCTGATTTTCAGATTGGGATGCAGCACAACCAGGAGGAGATGAGGATGGGAAAGGAGTGTGAGGGGGTATAGGGGACATGAGCAGGGTCATGCTGTGTCATACATAGTGAAGCCTCCTTATAACATGTGGAGCTAGGGAGGTTAGGGAAATGGTGGGGAGTAGATGATTAAAGTGTGTCATGTACCTTGACAAAGCTGCAAGGATGGAACTCATTAATTTGTATCACCAATATGCAGTAATTAAAAAAATGGGAGACCAAGGCTGAAAGAATGCCACAGTGGTTAAAGCACTTGCCTTGTAAGCTTAAGGTTCTGAGTTTGATTCCCTAGCACCTTGTATATCTGGGCGTGGTGGCTCATGCTTGTAATCCCAACACTGTGGAAGCTGAGGCAGGTGGACTGTCCTGAGTTCAAGGCCAGCCTGGGATAACCAGTGAGTTCAGGACCAGCCTGGGCTACAGAGCGACACCCTGTCTCAAAAAAAGAAGAAGAAAGGGAGACAAGAGCAATAAAAATAAATAAATAAATAAATAAATAAATAAAACCTGAGCTTTAAAGCATGAATTGGTTTCCCAAAATTACTCACTTAATGGAGGGTGAAGCAGATAATCAGACCCTGTCCTCCTGTCAGGAAATAAGCTTTTCCTTGCATGTTCCTCCTCCCGTGCACTCACCTGCCTTCCCACCTGGCAGATTGGAGCAAAATATTTTTGGCTAGTTCCTACAAAATCCATTAACTTGTAAACATGACACTGAATGCAGGGCTTCTTCCCCCGCCCCCCCATAATTATTTTTGTTGCTGTGTTTCCAATACATAAAACTTACATTCATCTTGGGGAGTTGGAATGTGACACATATATGATGAAGGTTTTATTCTACCAAGAAATGGAAATTTTTTCTAGAAAACTTTTCTTTTGTGCTTTTTATTTTTTCAGCTTTAGGGATTGAATCCAGGAACACTATGCTGAGTTATCTCCCGCCCCCACCCCCTCTTTTTTCTTTTTCTTTTTTTTTTTTTTTTCTGAGACAGAATCTTGCTAATTTGCCCAGGCTGGTCTCAAACTTGCCATCAACAACACTGTTACCAAAGTAACAACTGCTCCAAAGTCCAATTTGGTGAACCAGTTTGGTAAATAAATGAGGTTTTTGGGTTCACTTACTAGACTGGGTGACTCAAAAGACAGTAGCATTACCAGAAAGCCACCCCAGCATAGGTGACACTTAGGGAACTGCACCCCTGCCTTCTGGGGCCTGTCTGCCAGGTCACCACTGCTTATCTCCCTTGGGACTGTGGCCAAGGTTTGTCATTGGCAGAGCCATGGTGAGAACCCCATGTGCCATGGCCGCTGTGGCCACTGAGGGCTTTAATGGCTGCACTTGTGCAAATGGTTTTCTCAGCAGCCTTACAAGTACCTTGGTACTGTCCTCGAAGCAGTCTTTGTTTTTTGTCTCATGTTATTAACCCATGTGGTCGGATTTTAGGGGCACTATCAGATTAGAAAGAATGGTGCTTTGGCCTGACTTATTTAAAACCTACTGAAAGACAGTGAAAAACACACAAAAATCTTATCAAAATAAAGTAACTCTTTTAACATTGGTTTTAATGTCTTACTGGAGAACTTGTCAATAACTTTAGTCTTATTACAAATTGAACTCTGATACATTATGAATTTTTGAGGTGTAGGGAAAACAGATTAACTTTTAGCAAAATATTTAAGCATTTTAATGTGACTTTAAATAGCATAGATGTTTTATTTATGTCTCCATTTAATTTAAAATAGATACCTTTATATCCTTTACAAAATCTTAAAATATTAACCTTCCAAAATCACTGTCCTTTTTGTATCTTACGCAATTTCTACATTGTTTTTGTTGAATAATTAATCCTCTTAATTTTATTTGAAGCCTAGAAATCATATTTACACACTCAATCATAGAATATTATTTTAAGTAACTTTTGGGGAAAAAATTTAAGCCTTTAAGCAGAAACATATTTATACTTCACAATATTAACATGTATATCATATTTTTAAGCACAACTAATTTTGATTTCTAATAACAAAAATAACACTTTTAATAAGATTTTTATAAGCATATGACTCCTTTCTATATTTTTTAAGGTTAGACACCAAAAGTCACTTTAAAATTTAAAATGTGTGGGCTGAGGCATAGCTTAGTGGTTAGAGTGCTTGCCTAACAAGTGCAAAGCCCTGAGTTCTGTTTCCCAGCATTGCACATACTGTTCATGGTGGCACCTGCCTGTAATCCCAGCACTCAGGAGCCTGAGGCAAAAGAATTGCCAGGAGTTTGAGGCCACCTGGACTACATAGTGAGTTCAGGATTTCAGGATCATCCTGTACTATAGACTGAGACTCTGTCTCAAAAGAAATTTAAAACAAAAAATATATATACAAGTATAATGAGAGAATTGCTACTCTTTTGTTAATTATGGTTGACGTCATTCTATCTGATCAATAGATGATGGTTTACAAACCATTGCAACATTTTGCTGAGGTTGCCATTCAGAAATCATGCCCCTGCAGACTGTTAACCGATTAATAGTTACAAAGTTTTGAAGGAAAATGTAGAATATATAAATAACAAGGACAAACAGTATTTTAGCATGACAATGATGATGACCTCCTTATATCATGACCATAAATTTATATTTTTATCTGTATTTGTGAAATTAAAATTCATTTTAAACAAAATACTTGCTTTCAGATGTACACACTGTATTACTAATTTAAGTTTTAGCCTCTACCTTTGAGGCAGAATTTCATGTTTGTGGCTCAGCAGTACAGATACCTTCATGCAACTTTATATCCAACAAATCTCTGAGTTTTAGCAGCACTGGCATATGTACAAGATTTTAGAACAAGTTTAGATCTTTTAGTCTAGAAAACATTGTCGTTATGAGTTAACGACCAGCCTGGACTACAGAATGAGACCCCATCTCAAGAAGAAGAAAAAGAAGGAGGAGGAGGAGGAGAAGAGGAGGAGGAGGAGGAGGAGGAGGAGGAAGAGGAATAAAAGATTGTCACTGACCACAATAAGCCTGTTACAAGTTACACATGTATAAATGCATCTCATTTATCCAAAAATGTTTGCCTAGCTAAGCCAGTAAATGTAGATCATGTTTTAAATTATGGAAGGACTGAAGTGCCTCAGGTACAAAAGGGAGAGACCAAGGTTCAAATGCAAGGTATTTTGTGTAGAAGAGAACATTTATTGGTAAATGTGCATGCATTAAACTTATACAACTCTATCCCTATAAACTTGGCATTAGACAAAGCTCAGACTCAAAAGTATTTTGTCCTCAGATGTAAATATATCTTTAGTTCCTAAAATTCATGTATATATGATACATTACTATATATTATTTACCCAGTTAAAAACAGATATCAGAAGGTTTTAATAACAAGCCAACATTTAAACAAACTTTAACTCTTAAAATATAGGTCGTTTTTAAATCTTTATTACAAACCCACTACCTTAAGGAAATCTCATTGAAAATATTATGAGACTTTAATTTTACATCTGTACACTGTACTGAAAAAAAAAAACCTTTAACCTTAGCCAACTGCCAGTTTGATCTTGAGTGTGTCCCCAAAGGCCTCATGTATTTGGAATTGTGTGTTACTGGAGGCAGAACTTGGCTGGAAGGGGTGGATGTTTGTGGTATGACCTGGAGGAATTGTATCAACTTGTTGATTTTCGGGGGTCGTCCAAGGCAGAGCTTTCAGATGTTATTAACTTGTGGACCAGGAACTGGGGGAGGGGCAACTAGCATCCTGAAATTATTAAAGGAAGTAAGAAGAAACATTGTCCCAGGTTTTTTTTTTTTTTTTTCTGGGAAAGCCCTAGGCTGTGTCTGCTCTTCCAGCTCACTTGGCTTCTGTCTGCCAGGGACACATCTATCATATTTTAATTCTTATGATACTTTAGACCATGGTTGGAGAACAGCTGGCAGAATCATTTGGTCCAGCCCAGTCAGGGCAAGAGGGCTGAATTAATTAAACAATTCACCAAACATAGCAGGCTGATTTTTCAGTTGTTCATTTTGTACAGTTTGTGAACTATGGTCCTAAGTATACAGATGCCCATTGGGAGGAAAAAGGTTCCCCACTCTGCATACCGGTGTCTGACTTCTTTCCTAAGATACTGATGAGTTAAAATGGAACTTTGTCCATTCTAATCTAGCTAAATTATTTTTGAGTCTTGGTTACTTATATAACTTTCATTTGTAAAATAAAGATAGTAGTGTTGCTTCTATTATGTTATTCTGAAACATTAATGAAATAGCCCATATGAATAGTTCACACAGTTCACACTGTGTGTAGTGAATGGAAAGCACTGAATACGAGGTGGTGGTAGTAGTTACTAACAGCCACTGTGCCTGAGCGCCTGTGGCGGGCTCGCTGCTACACGCGTCCTGCTATCACTGCCTTGGTGCTGCCCACTTGCTCAGCACCACACCAAAGCTGCAGCCCGGGTGAAGGGCTTGTGTCTGAGCCTGCCTCTGCTTTCAGTTTGGGACCCACACTAGAGCCCGAGGAAGTGGTGGACAGGCTGATGAACGGCATTCTGACGGAGCAGAAGATGATCTTTGTCCCGTCATCCTTACGCCTACTAACCTTGTTGGAAAGGTAAGAGGTAGTTGGATCTGTCATACTTAGAGACGGACATTTATCTATTTTTACTCATATAAAATCAGACAGTTGAAAAATGCGGATAAGTTAATAAAAATAATAGGCTCACAGCTGCCATTGCTTTTAAAGCCATATGTATGTAGTCACTGAGGTAAGAGTGCCACAGCTATTGGGTAAATAGTTTTTAAAGAAAGAAATTACTAGATTTCTAGACTTTTTACCTTTATAAATGAATGACTGTGAAGAACACTTGTTTTAAAATCTTTTTCCCATAATTATAATTTTTATCAGTCTATATTTCTGATACACAATAATTGCTCTCAATTTGGGTACATATATAAGTGTGTATCACATCGTCACCATGGTTACTTCTCCTCCCCCATGCCCCACAAAGTCTGCCTTCCTGTTTCCTATCTCCTTTTATTTTTCTCTTTTATTTATATTTTGGATTTCTTCTATAAGAGAAACCATGTGATATAATGTATTTTTGCACAGCAAAATTGTAGGACAATGAGGTTGGTTAGGCTTAGGAATGCATTTACAGGTGTCATTGAATTTCTACTTTGTAGAAAATCAAGTGGAAGCGTAAGAGTTCTGAATAATCTCTTAGAATGTTCAGGATTCTTGAACCTGGCCTTTTCCAATCAGTGTCCTGGGGGAGTAGTTAGTTTGACAGAATCTCCTGATCTCCTGAATGAGGATTTGCATTTCCCTAAGATCCCCAGACAGTGCTTGTGAATATTAGAATATGAGAAAGACTTCTTCCAAGCAGTAGCACTCAGCTCTTGTGCACAATAGAATTCCTCTTGCGTAAAGCTATGTCTTCATGGTGTGCTTACAACATGAATACAGATGAGTTCATTGAGCTTCTCAGAAGCTCGGTTTCTCCATCTATAAAGTGGACTCAATAGGGATGAGAAGAGTAAATAAAACACATTTAAAATACTCAGTACATTATGATTACTGGATAAATGGTTTATACCACTATTTGCTGTTATAATGGATATTATTGTTGGGATTGCCTTAATTTCCCCGTGACCTTAAGTGTTGGGTGTTCACTTTTCAAATCCTATTTTAATGCATATCACTTCAGGAACTTGCATATTGCATATTCTGTTTAATTTTTCCCAGACCCACTGAGTTGGGACAGTTTCCTAAGGGTTCCTGATGATAAGCTGAGAGGAGAAAGATGACAGTTGCTGCGTGTCCATCACCACTCATGACATTTTCTTAACCCATTGTTCCTCACAGCAGTACTTGTGGGATAGGCATTAATTTTTCCATAGGAAAAATTGCAGTTTCCAATGGGAACAATTTAAATTCAAAGGTCAGTTAATTTGTTAAGCATTATGCTCAAAACTAAATGCGTTGTTCGTGTTGTCACTGAGAAGTTCTCTTTCCCTAATCTTTCAGGGAAAGTTTTATTATAAAGTATAATATTAAATCCTAATCTCATTTCCTCTTCAATATCAAGTTTCCCTTTTTAAGTCTTTGGTATCTCAGCTACTCAGGTTATCTGATCTTCAGAAAAGATATCCAAAAGATATGTAGGTCACTCCTACCCTAAAGAAAATTAAGTCTCCTTTTTCCTATTGGAAAGAAAATGAATTTAAAAGAAAAACATATGCAGGTGATACACAGGGTAATATTCTAATCCTGTCTAAAATGAAAATGACATGGCATATAACAAAGTATTTTAAAAGAAGGAACTTTACAAATGCACTTAATACTAATATCTTATCATTTCTTTCCAAATCTTTTTCTAGGATTCTTCCTGAGCGTTTCCTGGCAATTTTAAAACACAGGATCAATATTAAGTTTGATGCAGTTGTTGGATATAAAGTGAAAGGATAATAAGAGCCCAATTTTTTTGAAAACTAATTAAACAGATTTACATTGATTTCATCTACTATTAATTAGAACTGTAGTATTTTCACTTCTAATTTTCTTAATTATGTTCTACAGTATCACCTTTTGAATCTCACAGTTCTCATTTATTACCACTTGTTACTCGGTGGGAAATTAATCTTAAGTGAATATTTCTGTTGACCTTATGGAAATAGAATAAAAAGAACAGAAACAACTTAAGTATAATATATTCCAAGATTTTATGGCTCATCTAAAGATTTTCTCAAATTCATGGTGTAAATGTTTACTAGATATATTTTTGCTTGTACTTAAATTGTATGTAATTCACATTTCTTTCTCTACTCTGTGTAAAACTTGAAGCCTTAAGGTCTTTAAATATAAAGAAGGACTATACCTAGTGGCATTTCAGAGTAAATCCCACGAACTCTCAAACATTTCATCTTACATGTTGCCATTTAGTTTCCCGAGAGATACCTCGTATTCATTCCAATGCCAAATGTTTCAGCAAAAGGAAATCAGAGATGGATACATGGCCACGCACAAGAGTGTCACTGGGATTTAAGGCAGAGAATTGGGAGAATGGAATTACAGATGGCAGCAGTAATAAATGGAATAAACTTACATTTTTGGTATTTTCATCTTTGTGTCTTAATCGCTTAACCTTTAAATTCATGAAAAATCAATTATGTAATAAAAGGTCTCTTCCTGAGTGTCTAGTAATTCTAACTTCTTGAACCTGAATCTCAGTAATAAGAGGTTATAAGATCAGATCTATACCGTGAAAAAGTGAATATATAGTTGGAGTTCTACTAAAGAAAAATTATTTCAAAACTGCTTCAATCAGAAAGCTATGTTCAGAAAATATGAGAGATATATTTATGATCTCAGTGAAATACAGCAAATGCAATACATTTAGGTTCAGGAACTTTATGTCAACAGATTCTAAGCAGAATCATATGTCAAGTCCTAAATACTCACAATGGCTCATTTAATAAGCAGTCTCATCAATGTCACTGCAGATGATAAGAGTCCTGTTTGAGGCAATTTGTGCTACAGATTCTGTACAACTTCTCAGACGTCATCATTCCAAGTTTAACTAGTCTCCCTCTTTCCCACCTATCGCCTTATTCTAATACACAGAACCAAAATACAATTGCTGTTAGGCAACGCTCTTTTGTATATGTATTTCTTGCTTTCTAAAGCACTGTTTGAATAATGTGACTCAGATTCTTCTTCATCCTTCATGCTACAGCCACACTGTAGTAGTGTTCTAGACTTGAATCTTTACAGAATTGATATTTATTTAAACAGTAATCCTGTCACCAGAGAATGACACATAAGGTGGAAAGCCTGATACAGTAATTTTCTAACTGTTACGGTGTGGTCTTTGGATCCTGAGACCACTGAACAGCTGAGGAGGATTGAATGACGGAGAAGCATACTCTGGAGACCCGTTTTGGAGAACGCAGTCCACTTTAATCATGAAGTGATTGGACTTAAATACAATCTCATGCAGAACGGTATGGAATACCGAATCAGAGAAATTTAGACCAAGCTTTTACCAAATAAGGAGAGTAAAAAAGAGAACAAGCAGGAAGTGCTACAAGCCCAGGGTAGATTGGTCAGTGTCATAAGACACAATTCCATGAGGTATACCTCAAAGAGGAAATGTGCTCTAGTGTGTTAGATCTGAGTGTCCCGAACAGGTACCAGAAGCTCGCATTCCTCACAAGTTCCCCCTCCTTTGTTATAGAAAGAAACTCTGCTACTGACTTAACTTCAGATGCTCTTACATATGCCAGGAGAGTTCTAAATATACAGATTATGCAAATGCCCCCTACAGCAAGAGCAGCTAAGGTAATGAGGTCATAAGGGGAGAACCATCGTACATCAATGATTTTCAATGATTTAGTGGAATCAGCAATTGAAACGCTAGTCCTATTGATAATCCAAGTAAAACAGTAAACTGGGATATACAAATATGTGAAAAACAGGGATCACAAAGAACTCCATACTTTTGAATGAGAATGTCCAATTGTTGAAGGATGAGGATGGCTTGTAAGATGAAGTGGCTTCAGAGAGATTGCTGAGTATGGCAGCTGCCTGTCCAGCAACGGTGACAACAACAGCTCGACCAGCGCATCAGCTCATTTTGAAATTATAGAATGTCCTAGTCTAGGGGATTCTTCCATGGAGTCATCAGGTTTGCTGGCACTCAAAGAACTGGAGATGTCCTGAGAATATGTAGCATCGGGAAGAGTTAGATATTCACGAGGGTACAGTTGAGGGAGGCACAATCTAGGATATTATTACTATAAGATGTTTGGGGTATTAGATACTTGTAGAATATAGTAAGGCAGCAGTAGACACACACTCACATATAGGCGAGTGTTATTAGGAGTCATAATAAAATTTGTACAATTTAGCCTTGGTGGGGAACTTTTCAGGACGAAAAAAGAGTACATGGGAAAAGAAGGGGTGATGACGGGGTTATCCTAGAATAGTACATTGCTCAGAGAGACCACGTCCATCAGTCACTGCCACATCAAAACCATAAGAGGTCTTTTCTGAAAAAGGAGTACAGTTTAAATCACTATTATAGGTGTCATTTCCTCCCAACACCTGAAAACAGAGAGGGTTATGGGGTAGAAGTATGGAAATGTTTAAAAGAGCAGAAGCACTTTTGATGTTTGCAACACCAGGATCGTGTTGAGAATCATTACCAAACCAGCAGGACAGAGAGCCATCCCAGTTTGCACCAACCAGCATAGACGGCCTAAAGATAAGGCTCCAATGTACCTGAGTGACGTGGCTGTTGGTGGTAAACTTTGCATGGAGAAGCACGATCATCATTGTCCCAGTAATGGGCGTGTTTTCCAGGGAGAGTCTCGGGGCCTGGTCGATGAGGCCCTTGAGGTCTCCCCAGGTGACCTTATATTGTTTGTGTTTTGGTAAACCTCACCTCCACCTGGGATGAGTTGAGGTCACCTGATGATCCTCCAGGGTCAGTTGTTTCATTTGCTTTATCAGGGATTGTAAGGACTGTGGTCAGACGTGTCTGGTGGGGACCCAGATTCGCTGTGGCTCATCCTATGGGAAAACACAAAGCCTCTCCCAGATGTTAATAGGGTCCCAGAGCCCTTCAACTCATTGTCTAGGACGTCTCTCCAGGAAACCAGAGGTAAGCATGAGGGCCCAGTCAGAAGTTAAAAAATTTAAAGTGAAAAGAGCTTTGTGAATAGCATCAGGGGGCGAGGAGAATTACCTCTTTTGTTTTATTAATAAGACCTTAACTTCTTTGTTGCATCATCCAACAATGCCTTGAGCCTGAGAGTTATATGGAAAGCTTGTTATATGTTTAATATTCCAAAATGTAGAGAATGTTTGGGATGATTTGCTAACATAGGCAGGTCCACTGTCTGATTTTACAGAACAAGGGATGCCCATGATAGCAAAATAGCACAGTAGATGAGATAGAACATATTTAGTAGCTTCCCCGGATGCTGGGCTGGCTGTGGTGAAACCTGAGTAGGTATTAATGGCCACATGAACATACTTTAGATTTCCAGAAGGTGGGTAATGGCTGACATCCACCTTCCATAAAGTGTTGGATTTTAGTCCTCAGGGAATTAATACCCATAGGCTAAAGTGGGCCCAAGGGGAGGAATGGGGCACACTTTTGACAATCCTGAATAATTTATTTGCAGGTCTCAATGGCAAGTTCAGGAAAAAGTAAATGGAGGCTCTTAGTGAATTGATGGAATCTAAGGTGTAATTGGTTTGCTTGTTCAGTAACAGAGAATGCTGTTGGTCGCGTAAGGAGATCAGCCTGGTCATTGATGGCTGACAGAGGGCCAGGCAGGCCAGAATGAGTTCGGATGTATTGGACAAATAAAGCCTTACCGCTCTCTAGTAACATTTGAATGCTATCCATAAGGGTGTTTAGGGAACACTGTATGGAAAAATCACAGTGTGCTAAAGGCAAAAGGGATAGCAATTTTGCACAGTATTGGCTATCAGTAAATAGATTGATTGGCTCTTGACACATTTCAAGAGCCTTGTATATGGCAAATAATTCAAGATATCAAGGGGATGCCAATTGAAGCTTAAATGTATATGTGCAATTTGGAGAATTTGACGGAGTGATTATAATAGCTGTAGTACCCACGGAACTGGCATCTTTGAAAGCTAAAGTTGTTTTTGGAATTGGTCCTCTCTCTATGCAAGATGTATATAGTAGGAGTAGTAAAGCCAAGGTTTGCAACAATTTATCTTTTAGAAAGTGGTTATCAATATCTCCTGATGAAAAGCCTGTAAGCATAATTTGGACATCAGAATTGTTGCATAGCAGGAAGGTTAAATCTTCCTTTTGGATGGAAAATACAAGTTTATCAGGTTATTTACCCAACATGGCCAAAGACCGAGTCCTAAGTTTTTGAGCTAAGAAGGCAAGTGCCTTAAAAGGATCAGTGATTTTTGAAGAGGGGTGGGTAACCAAATGGAGCCATACTATAATACTATTAGGTGGTTGCAATAAGACAGCAGTGGGTAAATGAAGAAGTCGACAGGGCCAAAGCACATATTATATCATTAGGGCAATGTCTATGTTACTGCATAGAGTATATATGTTGTTGTATAAGAGCACATTTTTTGCTTGAGGGGTAAGGGTGCACAGAGAGGCAGGTTCTATGTCTTCCTTAAGGCAGTCATATAGTTGAGAGAAGGCATGAATCAGGATCTTTAACCAGGGATGCAGCCAGTTAATATGGCCTAAATGAGTTTATAAATCATTTAAAGTCAGGACATCAGGGAGGCTTAAGGAGGGGCCTACAGGAAAGACCAAAAAGGGAAGAATTATTGAGCCCAAAAAAGGCAAAGCGTGGATTGGATTGAACCTTATCGGGTGCGACATGTAAAATTAATAACTTTAAGTTATTTAAAGGAGTGGCATAGGCTTATGATAATTTACATTCTTAAGAGTGGGCTAATAGGATGTCATCCATATAATGGATAATATGTAGGCCAGGCCAAGTTAATAGTGGTCAAATGGACGGAACACATATAGCTGACAAATTGTGGGATTGTTTTTCATACCTTGAGGTAGTACTTTCCATTGATAGTGTTGCGAAGGCATGGCATGATTAACAGAGGGCATGGTAAAAGTGAACTGCTTTATCCTCAGGATGGAGTAGGATGCTAAAGAAACAGCCTTTAATGTCTACGACCTTAATTAAGCAACCTGCGGAGATAGCAGGTGCTCTAGGCAACCCAGGCTGAGTGGAGCCCAAATTTTTTATGATGGCATATATGGCCCTGAGGTCACGAAGTAACCAAAATTTGCCCGGTGTGTGTTTTTCAATGATAAATATAGGGGTATTATATGGGCTAGTGGAGGGCTCAATATGTCCCAGTGATAATTGTTCCTCCACTAGTTTAGTTAAATATGTTAACTTTTGTCTGGAGATAGCCCACTACATGGGCTTGTTATGAACCCATTGTAACTTTATGGAGGATAGAGGCTCAAGAGTGGCTGTTAGTATTTGGGGTGTAGTTTGAAAGAAAGTAAATTTGAGTTTATTAATTGATCCTGCATCCTGTCCCTGTAGAAAGCCTTTTCATCTATGGTGATAACCATCCCTGTGCTCACCAAAATGACTCTTCCAATTAAGTTTTGGAAGAGGGTTGGGACTTCTAAAGGTTGTACAAGGCCTTTATTGCCATCTGTATCTTCCCATGTCATCAGATTTTTTAGCATTTTACTGTTAAGTCCTCCAGCACTTTTCACTTGAGGCCTATCAGTTAATTCCCATTCATTAGGAATTTACTCTCAACACAACAGAGAGACATTGGCTCCTGTGTCTGCTATGCCCCTAAAGATTTTATGTCTAATTTTTAATTGAATATGGGGTTTTAACTGGGTGATCCATAACGACCAGCCAGAAAACATCTGGCCCCTTTATGTCCATTTGATGTGCATTGGATTTACTTGGGTTATATTTCTCCCTTGGGTGTGGGGCTGGGAGGCACCCCATTGGCCATTTAAAGGTTTTCCAGTAACAGAGTATTTGGATTTACGATTAAATCCCTCTTTGCATCAGGGGAAGACAGTGGGTGGACGTTTATGATTTGATTTAATAACGGAAGCTGGACTAGGTTTTTGTGTTTGACAATCTTTACAGAAATGACCAGTATTCCCTCATCCCCAGCAGGGGGCGTTAGAGACCTTGGGCTGTAATACAGCCACAAGGGCAGATGCCATTAGGAAAGCCTGTGTGGTTTGAGTTCCTAGGTCTTGCGCCGCCATTATCCAATCATCTACTGAGCCATTTTTTTATAGGCACAATGGCACTGCAGTATTTCTTTGTCAAACCTTCCCAGACTAACTCCCGATTAAAACTTCCTTTACACTGGTATGAGTGACTTTGTTATCAACTGCCTTAGTCACTCCATTGATAAACCCTGTCAGATCTTCAGAGGCTTTTTGTCTTAAACACTGCAGACTGTGGGTTCCCCATCAGCTGGCAGTTTCCTCCATTCAAAGTAGGGTGGGGGGCCCAAAGCTTGATTTGCCAGTGAAGTATATTGACCCACCCATTGTAAGCACTGTACCATGAACGGATTGTTTGCTCGGTGGTTTCTTTCTGTCTGCTGTTCTCATTCATCATAATAGAAAGCCTTCCACTTAAGGTAAATGTGTGGCGGTAGTGCGGCACGGCACAGGCTTTTCCAATCTTGAGGACAATTAGGATCCAGACTACGGGACTTCAACAATTGTTCAGCAAAAGCACCACAAGGGTTATCTTCCTGAACTGCCTTTCTGAACTCTTTTAACGTATTAAGATCATGGGGCTACCAATGTAAGGGGCACTGGACAGTGGGATTTAAGTTTATCGGAAAGGCCTGAGATTCTGGAGAGCCCCAGTGCAAGTCTGGAAGGAAGCCCCACATTTTATCCCGATGGTGGCAAAGTGCCAAAAAGGAGTTAGCCACACTGGAGGTGGCATCATTATTTCCTTAAGACCAAGGTGGAGGTGGGTCAATCATTTCTGAGATAGGGGGATAGAACTTTTTACCCCTTTTTCTTTTGTAAGTGGTAGTAACTGAATATCATTTGTTTCCTTGGTAAGTTCTGCCTGTGAGAGCGTGCAGGTTTTTGTTTCATTTTCAGATGGGGTATCAGCAGCAGTTGACTCAGATTCAGATATAGCCGATTTTTCTGCTGCCATGACCAGGCATGGATCTGAGCTTAGGTATCCTAATGATTGTTGGACAGCAGTGACAATGGGGGAAACGGAAAGCAGGAGACATATTTTCTGGGAGATGACTGCTTGGCGTGCGTTTATCATGATTTTGTCCCAGATAGTGGGATCAAAAACATACGCAGCTTTTACCCAAGGGTTAGTTTCTAGTACTGTTTCCCAAAATGTGTGAGTATCTCACTTGTGGATTTTTAAACTCCGAGTTTCTAAAAGAGAGTTAATAAGTTATAAGTGGGAGTCTTTAGAATACAGTAAATTCCCCATTTTTCCAGGGGGGTCAAACTCATGCTTACCTCAGTTGCCTCAGTTCCCTTTTCAGACGCCAACTGTGGTCTCAGCAAACAGCTGAAGAGGGTGGAATGATGAAGAAGCACACTCCGGACACCTGTGTCGGAGAATGCAGCCTACTTGTCTACTTTAATCAAGAAGTGACTGGACTTAAATACAATCACACATGTGGAAGGGTATGAAATACCTAACCAGAGAGATTTAGATCAAGCTTTTACCAAATAAGGAGAGAAGAAAGGAACAAGCAGGAAGTGATACCAGGCCAGGACACACTGGCCAGCACCACAGGACAGAGGCCCCTGAGGTATGCCTTAAATAGGAAATATGATCTAATGTGCTAGGTCTGAGTGGCCCAGACACATTCCAGATATGCTTTGTGACCAACCTACATTCCCCAAATTATGGTTTGGATCTAAAATGTCCCCCAAAAGTCGTGGAATACCTATGGATTCCATGTGCTATTAAGAGGTGGGGCCTGATTGAAAGAGATGGATCACTGGGGCTTGACCTGGAAGGCGCAGATCATTGGGGGTTGATCTCAAAGGATATGTGCTATCTCTGCCCTTCCTCATTCACTCACTTCCTATTTCTATGCATAAGCAGCTGTTCTCACCAGACCCTTCCCACCAAAGCCTGCCACCCATGAATGGACTAAGACATTCTAAAATTGTGAATTAAAAGAAATCTTTCCCTATTAGTGTGTGTGTCGGACCTATTCATTGCTAAGCCAGAATACCTGACATCTAAAACTTAAGGGAGGAAAGATTTATTTTAGCTCACAGTTTCAAAAGATCTCAATCCATTCATGGGTATAAGTGGGGGAAACACTTGGCAGAGGCATAGACTGAGAGAAGTTGTTCATGGCATGGCAGACAGGAAGCCAAATAAGACAGGAAGGGGAGAGCTGGGAAGCGTCCTTCAAGGTGAATGCACAGTGATCCATTCCCTCCAATTAGTTCCCACCTCTTATAGCACATGGAATCCATAGATATTTTTCAACATCTAAATACATGAGACTTTGAAGGAGCCAGCCCAGGTACAGAGACAGAGGCTGGGCTTCCCACGTGCCTCAGACTTCCCAGTGGCTCCAGGCTGGCGCGGGGAGGAGCCAGCCAAGTGGTCAGCATGGAGACTCTGTTCTGTCAGGGCCGGACAGAGCCATACTGAGGAGAACCACATGGGGAATCCAGGTATGGACAACCAGAGACAACCAAAGACAACAGAACCATGAGGAAATGTGGAAATAAATTTCCTTCAAGTAGTCTTGACCTACCAGAAAAGCATACCAGGAATCCTGAAAATGCAGAAGCTAAAGATTAAAATGCCACAAATGGTGGCAACATCTGCACCCAGAAATACATCGAGAAAAAGCTGGAATTAAAGCAGGAATTAAAACAGGAATTAAAGCAGGAAATGATGCAGGAAATGAAAATCATAGATCAAAACCTACACCAAGACCTACCTAAACTAAGAGCAAGCTTTGGGAAGCAAATAGAGGAGATCAAAGAAGAAATAAACCAGAAGATAATGAAGACAATACAAGAAATGAGAGAAGAACACAACAGAGATGTAAAAAAAATGCAGATATACAGGAAGTGAAAAACACACAGGTCACAAGCAACAATATCAAGCAATTTCAAAATAGATTATCAGACCTAGAAGACAAAATGACGAAGTAGGAACAGAAAGATCATAAAGAACAGAAAGTAAGAAAAGAAGAAAGCGAATCATTACAGTGACTCATAGACGATTCAAAATGAAACAACCAGAGAATTATGGGAATCCAAGAGAAGACCAAGGTCGAAACGAAAGGAATAAAAGGCATAGTCAAGGAAATTATGGAAGAAAACTTCCAAATCTAAAGAAGAGAAATGAAAATCGAACTACTTCAGGCATTCAGAACCCCAACCAATATTAATCAGAAGAGAACCTCCTCCCGACACATCATAATTAAAGAACTAGAAACCCAACACAAACAGAGAATATTGAAAGCGGTAAGAGAAAAGCAAAAGGTGACCTACAATGGTAAGCTCATCAGGATAACTGCAAATTTTTCAACCCAGACTCTAAAAGACAGGAGATCATGGAGCAATGTCATTCAAACACTAAAAGAACACAAATTTCAACCAAGACTACTATATCCAGCAAAGCTATCTTTTAAACTAGAGGGAGAAACAAAAATTCTCTATGATAGAGAAAGCTGAAAAAAACTTGCAGCCACTAAGCCATCACTGCAGAGAATTCTCAAAGGACACTACAATAGCGAAAGAGAAGCCAATGACACAAGAAACCCCAGAGAAAAAAAGACAAAAGCTAGAAGAGAATGAGCTGAGAAAAAAGAAAAGCCAGTAAACAACTTGGGAAAACCAAAACTATGGCAGGATACAACAAACATACCTCAATAATTACCCTAAACATGAATAGCTTCAACTCATCTATCAAAAGACATAGACTAGCTGACTGGATTAAAAAACAGAAACCCACAATTTGCTGCCTACAAGAGACACATTTCAACCACAAGGAAACACATAGAATGAAAATAAAAAGTTGGAATTCAATATCCTACGCAACAGGTCCCAGAAAAAAGCAGGGTTAACTATATTAATCTCAGACTCATCAGATTTCAAAAGAAAACAGGTGAAGAGAGACAAAGAGGGACACTACATACTGGTTAAAGGAACACTAGAACAGGAAGAAATCACAATTATCAATACACATGCCCCCAACTCTAGAGCACCAAATTATGTAAACCAATAGTTACTAGATCTGAAAAGACACATAGGCCCCAATACAATTATAGTAGGGGACTTTAATACTCCACTAGCACAAATAGATATATCAACCAGACAAAAATTCCACAAAGACAACTGCTGAATGATACTACAAAAAAACTGGGACATAGCAGATATTTACAGAATCTTCCACCCAACATCAACTGACTACACATTCTTCTCAGCAGCACATGGAACATTTTCTAACATAGACGACTTCCTAGGACATAAGTCATGCTTAAACAAGTACAAAGGGATAGAACTTACTACTGACCAAACAATGGATCACAGAAGAAATCAGAGAAGAAATCAAGAACTTCATAGAGTTAAATGATGATGGAAGTACATCATATCAAAACCTATGGGACATAATGAAAGCAGTCCTTAGAAGAAAATTCATAGCCATAAATGCACACATCAAAAGAACAGAGCAGTCACAAATAAATTCACTAATGATGCACCTCAAGGACCTAGAGAAACAAGGACAACTTAACACAAGAGTCAAAGAAGAGAAGAAATTATAAAGATCAGATCTGAAATAAATGAGATTGAGATTAAAAAGACAATGAAAAAAATTAATGAGACAAAGAACTGGTTCTGTGAAAGAATTTTTAAATATCAACAAACCTCTTGCCAACCTCATCAAGAAAAGGAAAGAAAAGGCACAGATTAGCATACTTAGAAATGAAAAGGGTGAAATTACAACAGACTCTGCAGAAATCTAGAATATTACAAGAAATTACTTTGAACATCCTTATTCTAATAAATTTGAGAAATGGGAAGAAAAGGACAACTTTCTAGATACATATAAACTATCAAAATTAAATGAGGAAGATATAAAAAGCTTGAACTACCCCATCACGCACACGGAAATTGAAGCATTAATAAAAGCTCTCCCTACAAACAAAAGTCCAAGCCCAGATGGATTCACTGCAGAATTTTTTCTGTACTTTAGGGAAGAACTTACTCCAAACCTCCTCAAAATATTTCATAAAGTAGAAAGTGAAGGAATGCTACCAAACTCATTTCTTGAGGCTAGCATCACACTAGTCCCAAAATCAGACAAAGACCTAACCAGGAAGGAAAATTATAAACCAATATCCTTAATATAGACGCAAAAATCCTCAATAAGATTCTGGCAAACAGAATCCAACAAGTAATCAGAAAGATCATACACCATGATTAAGTGGGCTTCATTCCTGAGATGCAAGGTTGGTTCAACACATGTAAATCAATTAATGTGATACACCATATCAACAAAAGCGAAAACAAAAATCACATGATCATTTCTATTGATGCAGAAAAAGCCTTTGACAAAATCCAGCACCCCTTCATGATAAAAACACTGAGAAAAATAAGTGTAGAAGGGCCCTAACTAAAACTCATAGAAACCAAATATGCCAAGCCTACTGCAAATATCACAGTAAGTGGAGAAAAATTGAAATCGTTCCCTCTCAAATCAAGAACAAGACAAGGCTGCTCACTTTCACCACTCTTATTCAACATAGTCCATGAAACACTTGCCATAGCAATCAGACAAGAAAAATGAAATAAAGGGAATCTGCATTGGAAAGGAGAAGGTCAAAATTTCCTTATTTGCAGATGATATGATTATCTACATGGAGGATTGCAAAAATTCTACTATGAAACTTCAGGAAATAATTTAAAAATTAGCCAAGTTACAGGCTACAAAATTAACACTGAAAAATCAGTAGCTTCTCTCTATACTAACAATGAACTTACAGAGCAAGAACTCAGAAAAAACAATTCCATTCTCAATAGCTCAGCAAAATATTGAATACCTAGGAGTGTACCTAACCAAGGAAGTGAAGGACCTATATAGAAAAAAATACATTACATTGAAGAAAGAAGTTAAGGAGACATTAGAAAATGAAAAGGCATCCTGTGTTCTTGGATACTCAAAATAAATACAGTCAAAATGACTATACTAC
>PVKB01006906.1:37372-48561 GCA_004027205.1 Ctenodactylus gundi | reverse complement strand
TCTCTCTCAGGGCGCAGTGTGGATCCTGGTCGGGCGGGTCTACTGGGGCGACGGGCACCCCGCTCCAGACAGCCTTTCATGGTCACCTTCTTCAAGGCCAGCCCACGTCCCATCCGTGCCCCTCGGGCGGTGAGACCCCTGAAGAGGAGGCAGCCGAAGAAAACCAACGAGCTGCCGCACGCTCACAAACTCCCAGGGATCTTTGGTGAGGGCCCCACCTGGGTCTGAGCCCCCTCACCGGAGGCGCCCCTTAGTGGTCTCGCTGTGGGTCCCGCGTGGAGTGGGTGGGCAGGAGGGTGGGCTGCAGTCTGGGGATGTCTCCAGAGGGAAGGAGAATGTGATGGCCGAGGGTCCTGCTGGGCTTCTTTGGAGGTGCCGGAGCCCCACAGGCTGAAAGACAAAGGCGGCCTGGCTGAACACAGGGTTGCCCTGCGGGCTTGGGAGCCATTGCAGCTGCTGAGCTGGGTGGTGGAAGGAGCAGGGGCCAGGGACGGGATTTGTGAGACCGGTGGTTTCATTTCCTGCTGCTCCTCTACTTGACAAATGTGCCCATGAGGGCATCCCTTGCCCTGGAATCACCCCAGGGTAACTGCATAGAGCAGGAACCCCAGAAAAGACCTTGTGCCATCTTCCCTGCAGATGACATCCACGGCTCCCATGGCCGACAGGTTTGCCGGCGGCATGAGCTCTATGTCAGCTTCCAGGACCTCGGCTGGCTGGTGAGTGCCCGCTGTCCTGACTGGACAGTCCCCCCCTGCCACTCCTGAGCGTGTCTCCAGGGAGGAGGGAGAGTGACAGGCCGTTTCATTTTCTTCTCATGTGTCCTTTCTTCAGGGTTTTCAAGGTTTCTAACATGAGACTATGTTACTTTCACAGTGTGAATGTGTTTTTAAAAATATAAAATCTGTGAAAATGGGGACTAGTAGAGCCCTCAGGTAACCGAACTGTCAGCACTGCAACAGGGAAACTGAGGCTGGCTGGGCAGAGCCTCTGAGCACTCATGCGACTGCTGCTCTGGGAAGCTGGGGCCAAGCAGGGCAGGCCAGGAAGGGGACAGCGCAGGAGGCCGGGCTGTGGCGGGCACAGAGCTCCGGCGCAGCCCGCTATGCCGAGGGGTCGCTGAGGGACTCAGGCCTCTGGGTGGACACTGCCCAGGAGGGGCTGAGGGTGGTGTTGGGAGGGTAAGGGTGGCCCTGAGCTGTCACGTGACAGGGCCTGGGCTGGGGGCCAGAAGGGCATGTGGATGGGCTCACCTTCTCCAATTCCCCCAGGACTGGGTCATCGCGCCCCAAGGCTACTCGGCTTACTACTGTGAGGGGGAGTGCTCCTTCCCGCTGGACTCTTGCATGAATGCCACCAACCACGCCATCCTGCAGTCACTGGTCAGTACAGCAGCCATGCTGCCATGGCCCCAGTGGGGGCCCTGCAGACAGGAGGGTGGTGACAGCAGATGCGGAGAGGAGCTCTCCCTGCAGGGGCAGGGGCACAGGGTAGGTCATGCCCTCACCTCTGCACAGCTGGTCCCTCCTGTGGCCGAGCTGTGCATGTCTGGGCCAGTGAGCACCAGGACTGGTGTACACGCACAGGTTCTGTGCCCTGCACTCATGTGTGTGGGACACTTGTGAGACCTGTGTGTGGATGCCCAGACCGGCACAGGCACCACTCCTTTGGTCAGGCAGGTGCACACATGGCAGGCTCACCAGCAGGTAGGTACACTCACTGGGTAGCTCTCCAACCCCTGTGCTCACGTACCGGCTGCCATATGTACAGCATAGATGGTGTATGTGTGCTCTCACCCTCCTGCCTGGCCAGGGCCACTCATCAGGTGCCACCTGTCCTTTGGGGCCTTGGCTCCACCCTCAGGCCCTTCCTGTCTGCGTTTCCTCAGACCCCAGGGCTTGTGATGTCTCATGGACAACTTTGCGTGATGCAAGAAGGTTCCGGCAGAAGCACAGTTGTCTCCACTTGCCGACAAGTGTTTTGTGATTGTTGATCCTGGTGTTGAGCCTCCCTTTAGAACTTCTACCTGGGTGCTGGTGCCCAGTGTCCCATGGCCTTATGTTTTTCTAGTAGGAAGTTGTTCCAAGGTGACACCTTAGACCAAGAGTAACAGATTAACCCGAGCTGCTTTGAGGCAATTCTCCATGTTTGGTAGGAGCCCCAGAGCTGCGATCCGGGCCTGGGAGAGGCTAGGACACGTCTCTCCCCGCTGTGAGTCTCACAGCCCCAGATGAGGGAGGCCTCTGGCCAATACATGCACTGCTCCTTCCAGGGCTCACCACCTCCCCTGGGCCCAGCCACTCCCAGGCCCAAGGCAGCTCAGCAAAAGTGAGCGCTCACAATCTTAAGGGCATCAAACCAACCAGTCGTGGCCCTCTTATGAGGCTGTGGTGAACATGTAACAACGGAGGGAGCGAAGACAACATGCATTAAACCAGAGAAGCCTGGTGTGGTGACACAGGCCTAGAATCCTAGCATTCTAGGAGGCTGAGGCAGGAGGATCACAAATTTGAGTCCAACCTGGGTCACTTAATGAGACCTTGTCTTAAAATCAAAATTAAAAATGGTCTGGGGAGGTAGCTTAGTGCAAAGGCTTTAAACTGGTTTCCCAACACCACAAAATAAATAAATAAATAAAAAGGTATGGGGCATGTAGCTCAGTGTGAAAGCCCAGAATTCAATCCTAGTACCGCCAAAAAAAAAAAAAAAAAAAAAAGACTAGGCCTTGGTGGGCAGGAGCAGGGCCAAATGCTAGAAGTTCAGGAGGAAAAAGTGCAAAGGTCCTGGGATTGAAAGAGCTTGGTGTGCTTAGGAATAGCAGGGAGGTGGTGGTCCAAGTGGAGTAAGGAAGGGAGAAAGGGGAGTGCAGAGGGAGGTGGAGTTTGGTGGCAAGGACAGTTTCCCTCCCCCTCTCTCTGAGATAGGTCTTGCTCTGTAGCCCAGGCTGGTTCTGAACTCACTGTGTAGGCTAGCTTAGAGCAATCCTCCTGGCTCAGCCTCCCGAGTGCTGGGATTACAGGTATACACCACCACACCTGGCTCTATGTGGTGCTGGGGAATGAAACTCAGGCCTTTGTACTTGCTAGGCAAGCGTTTAACCGCCGTGCCATTCCTCCAGCCCTGGGCCTGAGATTTCTGTAAGGAGCGTGGGTTTTATTCTGAGTTGACTGAGGGGACGGTTGGGCAAGTATTGTCGGGCCAGAGTGCCTTTCTAAAAGTCCCTGTGGTGGCTGTGGCAGGGTGGACGCCGGGCAGAAGGTGGCGGAGGCGGGGGTGGTTGTGGGCGCACCCGGCACAGGCAGTGCAGGCAGAGGGCGGGCCGCCGCCGAGGAGGCCGCGGTGGGCAAGGCTCCATTCTCTGAGGTTGAGGGTGACGCACGCCACGGGGCTGAGTTGTCACCAGGACTGAAAGAAGTTGGTAGCTCCGCTGAGGCTCTGTCACACCCCCGTGTTGAGTTCAAGCCAGCCAGTAGCTATGGGTGCCTGGCGGCAAACCCAGTGGACCCGTGGGGCTCAGCAATACAGCTTTAATCCTGAGGACGGAGGAGCTGCTAGGAAGACCAGCAGCCATGTAGCCTGGGCAGGCAGAGCAGCCACAGGGGCTGGGGAGCCCAGGGGAGGTGCCTTGGAGGCTCAGGGTCCCTCCAGCACCCGCCCCCTGCCCCCCCCCCCCAGCACACCTCCACACAGCAGGCCACGACCTCACCACACACACTCAGGTTCCGTGTCCTTCCGCTGCCAAGCTGAGGCCGGAGCCCTGGGCCTGGGATGTGACCCGCCCCACATCTGGCCCTGTGGCCGTCCACTCCCGCTGCAGGACACTGAGACACTGCGTTGTTATTGTGTCCACTGACACTCCCCATTCCAATGTTGGGGTCCTGGGCTCCCTCCAGGCTCATGTCCAAGCCCACATACATACAGTGGCAATGAGAACACTGATTCTGTGCACTTGGGAGAGAAAACTGTGGCCCACAGATGGGCAGTTTGCCCCCAAGGATGCACGGCCACAAGCACTGGAGCTTGACTTCATTTCCTTTGTGATGTGTGGCTCAAAATGAGTTGGAAAAAAAGATTGAAGGCTAGGATGAGGCTTTGTAGTAGAGCACTTGCCTAGCACATGCAAAGGCCCTGGGTTCAACCCCCAGCAGTGAAACATGCACGCACACACACACACCAATCAAACAAGTAAAATGAATGGGCTCCGTGCATCTGCCTTTAGGTTCCAGGTGGGGTAAAGGCCATTTCCCTTGGTGTCACTCATCAGGTAAAGCTTAGGCTGTGGGGAGGAGCAAGGAATGGCTGTTCCGTGGTGCCAGGTTCTCTCTCCTGTGTCCACCTGTCTGAGTTATGGCCACTTGGGGCCCCTTGGCCTGCGCAGGGCGTGAGGTCTGCTGGATCTCTTCGCTGAGCCTAAAGATGGACAGCTAGGAGCAGCAGCTGTGTGTCCCTCCGCAGCCCTGTCCTCCCTTTGCGGCTGCTGGCCCGCGCCATCCAGCGGGGGAAGGTTCTCCTGCAATCTGGCTCAGAGCCGGGGTGGGAGAGGGGACCCGCTCCAGCAGCTCCGGCTGTGTCCAGCTGGTGGCACGGGAGGCCTGGGTGGAAGCAGCTCTGACTCTCCGGGCTCCCGGCCCGGCACTGTCTCTGGGCCTGTCTCCCGGCCGGGTACGCGCTGCAGCTGGACGTGCCGCGTCCCAGGTGAGGCTTGTGTGTGGAGGCGCCGACAGCTCGTGCCGTCAGATTCTTTTCTGGTGGGTAAAAGCTGCTTTCTGGAGAGGCAGACGGACCTGGCACCTGGTGCGAGTCAGCCTGACGCACCATCAGAGGGCCTTGGGTCTCAGGGCACACCCCGCAGCCTGTGGGTCTCAGTTTACCGTCTGCAGAGATTAATCCTTGCCCCGGAAGCGCTCAGGAGCAGAGAAGTAGTCGGGGGCACCCTAGGAGTCCAGGCCGTTTCCACTGGTTCCGTGCACATCCTGGGCTCACAGTCCGGGGTGGGGGGGGGACACGACAGACTGTGACACGGCTGGTGTCGGGACGCTACAGGATGCAGTCGCATCACGGAGGCCCCGGAGGAGCTGGCGCTGCTGAGGGCGCCCCAGGCGCGTGGGGCGCAGAGGGCCCGCGGTGTGATCTGTGTGGAGGGTAGTGACATGGCGGAAGCAGGGGGGCCGGTGTGTGGGAACTCGGGCTGTGCCGTGAGGGCGGTGGGCAGGGCAGGTACGCGCAAGGCAGGATGACATCGGGAGACCAGGGAGCTGACACCTGCTAGACTGGTTGAGGTGACGGCAGGCAGGAACGGGGCTGGGCTGAGTCCTCGGAGGCGGCTGCCGGCCTCATGCCCTGCCTGTGCGCCCTCCCTGGCCAGGTGCACCTGATGAAGCCAGACGCGGTCCCCAAGGCGTGCTGTGCACCCACCAAGCTGAGCGCCACCTCCGTGCTCTATTACGACAGCAACAACAACGTCATCCTGCGTAAGCACCGTAACATGGTGGTCAAGGCCTGCGGCTGCCACTGAAGCCGCCCGCCCCGCTCCCCACCGGGCTGGGCCCTCTCTAGAGGCAAGAAAGCCTCACCTCCAGCAAGACCCAAAGCAGGACAGGCAGGGACGGCTTCAGATCTCATGTCCACGCACCTTCCTCCATGCCCAGGCATGGTCTGCTCCCGGCACCTCTGCTCCCTTTCTCTTGCCTGAGGATGGTGACATGGTTCTCCCACCAGCCCAGGGGTCTGAGTCCTCAAGCAACAGGCCACCCTGGCATCCTCTCCCAGCTGCCCATACTGAATGGCTCCGGCACTGCCACAAAGTCCTTGGCTAGTACCAGCCTTGATTGTAGCAGGTGTGAGATAAACAGAGAAGCACCCGGAGCCCCTTCGGCCTGCACTACCCGTCACAGGGTGTACGTATGTCTAGATAAGGTCTGGACCATCCTCATCCTCCTGTAGTCTGCCTTTCCCTGGTGCAAAACTGGGCGTTTTTTAAGTGAATACTCAAGAAAACCCCTCAGCACTACCTACTTATGGATCTGAATCACCAAATTTCTGGCCACAGATGAGCACAGGGGCAACTCAAGAAAAAGCTGAATGAGCCCCATGATTCGTGGCGGAAGCCAATGGCACATACTTTCCTGTCTTCCGGCCGTGGGAATCCTGTGACCAGGTCTGCTGCCAGGGGAAAACATGCACTGCATGGACATTTTGCTTCGGAAAACCAGAAAACGCTTGGGGGGTTCCAGATGACCCATCTATCCGCTTCTGGACTGACCTGTTAGGAATTCTAGTTCATGGAGTTCTTGCAGAGCAAGTACAGTGGTTGCATGGGGGGGGGGGGGGGGGGGGGCCCATGATGACTGTACGATGCCCAGCACATGTCATCATTCTGTTTTCCTTCTGTCTGGCAGACAGCGATAATCAATCCTAACGTTTCTTTTCTTCTAAACCTGGCACTTCTAAATCAGAACTTTCAAGTGATCACAGGACTGCAGGCAACCCCTGCCGATGGATCCAAGTTGGCACGTGAAGAAGTGTTTGCCATGCAAAGGACCAATCCATTTCCTCCCCAAAATGGATTCGGGACACTGGGGATCCTGTGACCAGGTCTGGGCTAGGCCAGACACTTGTTAGTACCTGCTTGTGTCCAGGACTTGCCAAAAATAGGCTTGTCACCAAAGACTGCCACCCTGGGTGCCCAGCAGCCCTGTCCTGTTTCTCAGGCCTGTGAGTCAAATAAAGGCCCCTGTCCCAGGGGAATGACAGCTGATAATTAGGCTGGGCTGGGTGGGGACATTGGTCTTAGCTTCCCAGGTTCCCAGAAACCGCTGATCTCCTTGGAGTAGCCACTGGGAGTTGGAGTGTTTGATTTTGTACTTGCTAAGCCTGTAATTTACCTGCTAGAAAGACAGAGTCCAGATGCCCAAACTGTGTCATTAAAAGCAGATCCTGGGCCCGCCCCGTCCACACCCAACCTTGGTGGAAGCACCTGTGTGCCCAGGGATGTACATCTGTAGCACGGACATTCTGTACCCAAGGACTGACCTTGGAAGATGTGGCAGTAGAGAAAGACTGGGGCCTTGCTGCAGGACAGCAGGCCCTCTACCAGCACAGGGCCTCCCTAGCTGAGCACAGAGGAGGAGACCCTCATGTATTTAACAGTGGGTAGGCCCTGGTTGTCCAGAAATGTCCCCATCACTGTGGGGATTTCAGTTCTGGACTGGATGTACGGAGACCTAAAGTGTAGGCAGTTACTTTATCTAGGCTTGTCTTCCCTTTGCAACCTGAGGGAACTGGACTAACGAGAGGGCCTTCAGCCAGCAAATCTGTCACCCTGCCTTTATCACACTGGGCCCAGATACAGCCACATGACCAGAAAACAGAGCCCGGGCAGCTGTCTGATACATAACAAAGGACCTATTTCCCATTCTAGTACTTCTCTAACAGTTCTTTCTTCTCAGTATCAAGGATTGTCATCTAGGCAATTACAAGTTTTAAATGAACCAATAATTCTGACAACCGATTCCTGACTCCCCACTCTTCTCTTGGTATCTTTAGTGTCCAGTCCGTGATCTGGCACTGGTAAGTGAGGCATAAGAGATGTCTGTCAAATTGCCCAACGGTTTTCAGGCACAGTGTACCTTAACTTATTGAGCAAGCGGTGCACAGAAGGAACAGACAGCAGTTGCCACCTCATGGGGGAACAAATGGAAAATAAGGAACTCCTACCTGCTTGGCCATCAGACTTCCAACAATCTTTTTCCATCCAGAGGGTCACCAAAGGAAATTAAATGGAAAGGCCTCTGAGCAGCAGAACAACTGTGAATGGCCACAAAGCTCACATATTCCAAGAGACCCGCCCGGCAAGCCAAGCGCGGCAGCTGCAGAGAGCAGCCGGGCCGGCAACACTGACACCACAGTTCCCCTCTCCTTGCATGGCCTGGTTATCTGGCTGCACCAGACTAGATTAAATGAGAGTGGTCAGTGCAGATCCACTGACAGCACTGAGGACTCAGTGACAGCTGACAGGAAAGAAACAGAAAAGCCTGGCAATCTTGATATGGCACTGTGCAACTGGCCTCTGGGCCACATCAGTAGAGGGTCAGTGTTCACTGTCTTCTAAGAGTGAAACACATTCCAGAGAAATTCCTAAGACATGGGGAAAAGACAGTGGAGCAAGAGTACAGCTTTCTGAAAGCAAACGCACCAGGCACAAGTTCTGCTTCTTTGTCTGTAAAGGAGAACACAGGTTCTTCCTCTTAGAGGTGTAAATATTAGGCTGATAGAACACTGGAGACGTTTGACGTAAGTCCTGATAACCAGTACCTGTTGTTGTTACCTGTGAGTCTGCTCATCGGTAACCACCTCCGTGCCTGTCCATTAAACCAAAACATGTTCTGCAATGATGGTGGATTTATATCAGAGATGTGCGCTTCCCTAAAATATCCACACATGGCATTCTTTGAAGAGAAGGGCCTGTAGCCTCAATGTCTTTAAAGGATTCACGAGTGTCTGGCAAAGTGGTCAGGCTGGGAAACTGCACTGCATGTGCAGAGACATGGAGACCAACAGCGAGCTGACAGCGATGTTACCAGGGAACTGCCCATCCAGGTTGACCAGCAATGCGAGGCCTCACACAAACAGCTGACTCACCAAGAAATTCTTTTCATTTATTAAAAAATGAAGTAACTTTGGAGGAATGTGGACAATATAAAAACAAAATACAATTCAAGTCACCATAGTTTTATAGCTCAGAAAAACACATTAGTATTTTGGTATCTTTATTTTTAGGTTTTTTTTGTAAAATAAATATAAATACCTGTTACTTATTATATGTCTAATATACTATACTACATGAATTGCTTCGTGATGTGCCTTTTCACTTTATTATAGAAACTTCCCTATTAATACTTCTTGAAAACATGGCTCTCTAGTTTCTCGTCTCCTGAGCTCCGTGAGGTTCCGTTTCACTACTAAGTCACCTGTTCCCAGTTCCTGCCTGGGAGGGAGGACTGCGTGAGGCCGCTGTGACTGGTGAGCGCAGGCAGCACTGTTGGAGAGGGGACTCTAGCAGCTGCAGCCCAATCCTGGGTGCACGGCCATGGGCTCTGCCTTTGCTCATACTTGCTCTATGAATCTCTCTAAGCCCAGCTTCTCTTGGTTCTGAAACTAATGTTGAGATTATCAGCATCAAACGCTGGTGACTTACCCGTGTACAGAAAGCTTATTAGCAGGGTCAACCTGGAAAGCCACAGTACCCAGTGATGCTGCTGTGAAGGTATTTTTTTAGATGGATTAATAAAGTCAGCACAGTACAGTAGATTACCCTACATAAAATGAGTGGGCCTTATCCAATCAGTTGAAAGTCTTAAAAGGAAAGACTGAGGTCACCAGAAGGACACTGCTTCTAAGGCTGCCTTTGGACTTGAGTTACAATATCAGTTTTTTTCCTGGATGTTCAGCCTGCTGGACTACCCTGATGATTTCAGACTTCCACTCCCAGTTACACGAGTCTAGTCCTTGAAATGACTATGTCTCCCTCATCACACACACACACCCCTTGCCTCCTTGCCTCCTTGCCTCCCTCCCTCCCTCCCTCCCTCCCTCCATGGTTCCGTTTCTCTGGAGAACGCTGATGAACACAGACTGTATAGTGTCTATCACCAATTACTTGACTGCTGCTATAGTAAGGAAGCAGCCATAGACAGTAATTAAACAAATGGATGCAGCTGTTTTCTAATACATTTACTCATAAAAATAGGCAGTAGATGGGATTAGGACCATATATTTTGCTAATCTATCTTCTGACAAATACGCACAGTACTTGTACAAACAAGGCACTGAGTTGTAAGCTATCGTCGAAAAACTCTATAGGATGAAACAGCACATAGATGGATCACAGAAGCTGATCAGTACATTTGGTGGCTTCAAGACTGGCAGTGGAAATTTGGGAGCAGAGGCAGAAGACAGGAGCTTTTGTACTATCTTTGAGTTTCACTGTCCTGACACAGTCTGACAAGGACATCTGGCATGAAGATATTACCTGGCACTTATGGGAGCTGACCCAGGAAAGGGGTCTTAGCTGCTTATTCACTGTGGGGACAGAACACCTGACATCCACAATTTAACTCAGTTTCTGAAGGCCTCCTCACACATTCCATTTATGGGCAGCTAGCAGCAGACCTATGCGGAGGTCTAGTCAGAGAAAAGCTCTTCATCTCATAGCAGATAAAAAGGGAGTGAGGAACAGTCAGTAGATGCTGGAGACTTCTGCAAAGGCCAGCGATTTCCAAGGAAAAGCTGTAACAATGTTTACTCTTCCTCCCTTTACTTAGTTTAAGCTGCTGGCTGGGCTACCCACACCCAAGGTGGGTGATCTCCCTCATTTTCTGGCTCACAAATCAGTAACACACAACTGAAAGCTCCGATGTGGGCACCACCCAAGCATCCACCCCTTCAAGCCCGGCCCCACCTCCCAAAAGCACATGGTTCCAGAGGTGACCCACTACATCCAAGTACATGAGGCTTCTGGGGGACACTCCAGATCCAAACCAAAACCGGAGGAAACAAAGGCTGTAAGGAAGGCACTGTGTCCTATTTGTCAGCTTGCCTTGAGGGAACAGCTTAGCCACAGACACAATCTCTGACAAATCCCAGGAACTTGCTGGAGGCAGCTAATACAAGAACTAGGATTTATTTTTGCAAAAAAGCATCCAGGAGCCGCCAGTGGACCAGAACAGGCCTTGGCAATACATGCCCAGGAAAGCCGGAAGTCATATATGTCTGTCTGTGGGTAGGAGGGTGGCACCTGTCTTGGCTCCTGGGCCCCGAGCACATTGTGCCCAGGCTGTACCACAGAGCAGCTGCTCCAGGCTGACCCCAAGGAAGGGTTCCCACAGGACACCCTCAGTGCTGGCCCAGGGGCCAGCAGTTACTTCTTGGACCCTCGGGGTAAGAGCAGAGGGGCAGCGGAGTGCCGCCTCACGCGTACTCCCCGCAGTCGGAGATGATCACCTTCTGCTTTGGCTTCCCGTCCTTGCTGCCCTGAGCCTTTGCGGGCAGAAGAGAAGAGTAGGCAAAGTCAGCGGAGCGAGGGGAAGGAGACTAAGACGGCGCAGGGAAACCCACCCAGAACCTGGCCTCCGCGGGCCCCAGGAGGAACGGCGGTTCCCAGCCACCTACCTCCACCTGCCGCAGGACAT